>JACEGR010006282.1:0-62592 GCA_014170235.1 Listronotus bonariensis
CTAAATACTAACGTATTGTGGGTGCCTTAAGCAAGGTAAGAGGAAGTTTGTTAACACGGGACTTAAAAACTTGAAGATTTGGGAAAGAGGGAAAGACCTTCGCTGACACAGTCTAGAAACTCTAGGGATAAAAGAACGAACGAAATGGAAAGTTCGGGGCCTGTCCAATTGGACCGTATAGGGATGCATACGTGCGGCACCACGAGTTTCTCTGTTGGGAACTGCAAAAGGAGGGACTATACTGGATAATTCGTCGGAGCAGAAGCCTTAAAAGTATCTATAAAAGAGCGATAGATCTCCCACAGTTCGAATATGGGCAAGAGAAGGAAGTCTTTGAGTAAGTTAAGGATCAATAATAAGACGACCAGCTCTTCTTTAAATGGTATCAAGAATGCTGAGGGTTGTAGGGGATGCCATTCCCCAGACATGAGGACAATATTCCAGAGAGGGTCGAATTTGGGACACATACAAAGTGTATAAATTGGAAGGAGATAATATTTCAAAAACTATAATTTTTGAAATAGACATCCTTGTACAAACTTATCTTTATTTTGGATGCTTAATAAAATAAGTTAAGAAAAGATGGGGTTTCCATTTGAAAAAATTGTCTTTAAAAGTTTTTTGTCGAAATAGTTTTTAACGATTATTTTTGACCACTCTGTATTTAATAATTGTGAAAATATTAATACAGTCTGCTAAACTTGTTTTTTCCCTACAAGAAACTCAACCTATTTATTGTTTAGAAGAAACTGATGGTTATGTAATGGCTTGCAAACGTCATTTTTGATATAACATTTAAAATAAGCCACAAACAGTTAGACTTAGGTATATATTATTATATATAAAATTATGTTTAGAATTTTACGCAGAATCTAAAAAATTAATAATATATATTGTGTTCTATTTAAAATAAGGAAGTTGACATTAGCTTCCGGTATAACCGAAAGTGGTAAAACTATTAAGGTATTTTAGTTGTATGCCCCCACCGAGTTTATAGTGCCACCATATTTAAAAAAAAATCTTAACTCACTTTTTAAGAAATCGATCGCAGCAGTTCCCTGTGGGACACCCTGTATTTTTTTAATTTTTTGTATAATGTAAATAAAAATAGTTATTTTATATTTAATAGGTCACTGTTTACTTATTTCTTTGTAAGTAATTTTAATTTTTATTATTTTATAGTATTGCAAGAGCAGAATAGCTTTTCATAATATACAGGGTGTTTGAAAAGGAAAGGCCCAAAATATAGGAGTGATATAGTGAGCCAAAATAAAGTTAGTACTTTGTATAAAAAAGTTATGTCGCGCTTTGTTAGGGAGATATTGACCATCACAGTTAGAATGAAAAAAAACCCTTTTCAAATATAACATTAAAACTGTTGCCATAGTACGAATGGTATTTTGGCAACTAAGTAACTTTATACCATTGTTTATACTAATGCTTCTTTCTATGGGTAAACATTTATTCAATAAGCCGGAATTAGACAGGGTGAGACGATTTTTTTCATTTGATAAATTTGACATTTTGCTTTGACCGTTTGGTTCCTTTATTTATTTTTTTTGTTAAAAAAAGTTACGCTATTTGCATCGATATCTTGCACGGTTTTTTCATAAAGTCGCTATTTAAATTCAGACATACCAGCATTTTGTATGTAATTAAAAATTCCAATTCTTAAAAAAATATATTAAAATAGGTTTAAGTTATAAAAAAACAGTTTTCATCTGTATTATAATGTTCAGAGGCTTACAAATACCAATTTTTAATAATTTTTCGATAATTTCATAATTTTCTTAAAAAAAATGTTTTTTTTATTACATAGAAAATGCTAATATGTCTCAATATACAATCCATTTAAATATGGCATACCTTCTTTGTACAAAAATGATGAAGAAATCAAACGGTCAAAGCAAAATGTAATATTTTTCACCCGTATCAAAATTGCACAGCAATTACTAAACAACCTTTTACCTATCGAAAAAAACATTGGCTTAACATTATTCATTTGCTCAAATATCACTGGGCGGTTATATCAACTTTCCGAGGGGGCCATATCATCATTAAATCCTCATATTTGCAATTAGATGTGTTAAGATAAAAAAAAATCGGTTACAAGGGATCTGACAAAAAGAGGGTCTATGGGCCCGATAGCTCCCTCCTTATGACCGGCCCTATTAGGATGAGGTATTGCTTGACCCTTTTTACTATTTAAAATTTTTGAAGTTTGTATTGGTTAAGGGGGAGGGGATAACCCTAGACAAGGTAATTTTGACACAAAATATGCCCTCTTAAAAGTAAGAAATTAATTGTTATAGGACTTTTTATAAATTATTGTATAACGGCATTAGGGCTCGTTTTAATTGGAATGCACAGTATATATTTGTGTAAAACAAAGAATCAAACATTTTATTATAATTTTACCCAAAATTATTTACTAAAACATCTATTTTTATATAAATAGTGCTACAGTTAAAAAATGTAAGAGCAGATTCTTCTATTAAAAATATGCAAAACAGTTCATACAGTGACTAAAAAAGTTCCCAATTTATGGGATTTTTTGTAATCAAGGAAAATTTTGATTTTTTTCCTGGCTATCGCCTTTGCATGTTCGATAACCTAAAAATTCATTTAGATATTTGTCATGTAAATCTGACCCCGATTCTTTAACAAGATTCTGTAACCTCCTGTATTCGGTTTATCCACGGATGACCTTTACAATGGGCAAAATGTACCAAAAATTTAAATCTTCAAAAAAATCGTGTATGACAACTGCTTTTGCTTTTTAAAAAACAAGATTCACGTTAGTAAATTTATTTTGTTTTGTACAGGGTCTCCAAAAACTACATACATGTGAAAATGAACCGACAAAAAGGTATTTAAAATTAAATGAGGATCTCATATCTAAAATTTCACATGACATTTTGCTAAATTAGTAAAAATAAGGGTAGTTTTGTGTTGGTCCATTTTCACACTTTTGTGGTTATTAAAGCCTCTGTAGAAAGCAGGAGAAATTTCTAAAAGGAAATCTTGTTTTTAAGAAAGCAAAAGAATTTTAAAACAATCACAAAATAAACTGGAATACTCTAACCATTTTAGCAAAGGAAACTTGTTCTAAAGTTCTAAAAAGAAAGTGGGTCTAGCATCAATATATCTTTTAATTTAAATAACACAAGGTTAGTTTGCTTGAAACTAAAGTGTCTTTAGGAAAACTAAAAATCAATTAACTCATCACCCTTTTTGTATTATATAATAAATACACCAGCAACACAACAAGTTATGTATGTCACTATGACACTATTAAACAACAAAAAATTTGACATTTAACGTCAAACAATTTCAGAACATCTTAAAACTAAAGTTTAAATTTTAAAAATTTAAAACGTAAATAATTGTTAACTTTAAAATTTCCTATTTTTATCCAATTTTATCTTGACAACGGTGGCAGACTTGCCACCAAAACGTCGATTTTTTAGTTCCTCTAGTTACGTATTTTAAATTTCTTGGGTTTTTTGGGATATTTTTTCGTTATTTTATTATGGAAAAAACAATAATATTTGGCGTGTACCCAAACAAATAACATCAAGCAAAGGCAGTTTCCATACACGACTTTCTTAAAGGTTTAATTTTTGGTTCATTTATCCTTTTGTGAAGTCCATTCGTGGACATACTGTATAAGAATGTAAAAGATATACAGGATGCCCCAACTCTATTTATACACAAAATAACTTCGCCCCTGTACAAGATACAAAAATAAAATTAAATTTAAAATGTTTACTTGAATACACTCTTTTACTGACAGTACTGCTTATTATACAGCATGTCTTAAAACAATTTTTATTGTCAAGTGGGTTGTTTTAGTAAAACACCCTGTATATTTTATTGAATTTTGAATTTCTAACAAATTCTATATTAAAAATGTAAAACACACTATACGTCAATTGTTGCTGGTTTTTGAGATATCGGCCGAAAATATTACTTTGGTTTTATTTATTTTTAAAAATTTTGTCACTGCCAGCATGACTAAAAATATATAACCATTATAATTAAATACCTTCCATTGTAAGAGCTACTAATAGGTATGTCAGCAATTTAGTTTATTTTAGACACATATTTACTTAATTGCACTTTAAAAACAGCAATACGTCAATTCTGTATTTTAAGTTTTTAGGTTAAGTAAGTAAATATATGTGTATCTAAAATAAACTTAAAAGCTGATTTACCTATTACTAGTTCTTACAATGGAAGGTAATTAATTATTATTATTATCTGTTATTTTAACAGTGACAAAATAATTTTAATATCATCATATCAATCAGTATAACAGCAAACTGTTGATATCTCAAAAACCAGCAATAATTGTAACGTATAGTGTGTTATACATTCTTATGTTTAATTGAATACAAGTCAAAATTTGGTAACATATACAGGGTGTTCCTTTTAAAAAACCTACTTGCCAAGTAAAAGTCTATTATTAGGACACTTTGTATATTTATTTATTTATTTATTTTGGCCATAAGGGACACAAACAGGTAAAACACCCACTAAAGTTTCCACAAAATTTAATTAAGATATGATATAAAGTATGAATAGTTATATCATAAAAGATGTGAAAAATTTAATAAGTTAATAATGAATACTAACTTACAACTGAGGATAAAAACTAACTTAAAAACTAAAAATAGGTCTTAAAAAAAGAAACAATTAATAAATCAAGCACCTACAAGAGGCACAAGGAAAGTCATATTAACTGGTACTGTTAGTAAAAGGAGTGTATCCAAGTAAAAGTTTTTTTGTATCTTGTACAGGGGAGACGTTATTTCGTGTATAAATAGAGTTGGGACACCATGTATACATTGTGTCAGCCTAAGTTCTCTACATATGGAAAACTTTTTTAATATTAATTTTACGAAAACAATGTATTTCGTATAAGAAGTTCTGCATGAATTAAAACCTAGAATGCAATTAATAGTTATTCGTTTTGTTCAAGAGAAAAGTACCATTATTTTTGAAAATTAAAAAATTATTACAAAAAAAATGTTTAAAAATAAAAATAACTCTTAATTATGCAAACTCCTTTATTTACAAAAATAAAAAAAATTTAATTTTTTATGCGATAACGAGCGTTTCGTAAGCTTTCTTTAGATATTACATGTCAAAATAAGTATTTACAAATGTACAAATTTAAATTTTAATTGTTAAAACATAAAAAAACACTTTTTTCTTGCAAATAAATTAGTTTGCATTTTTATTTCTTAACATTTTTTCTTTATAATAATTCACATTTTTTAAATACCTTGTAGATTACTGAAAAAAATGAATATCTAATGACTGCTTTTCACGTTTTAGACCATGCAGAACTTTTATAAAAATATTTTTTTCGTAAAATTAATAATAAAAGTTTCCCATATGTAGAAAACTTGGGTGGACACGCTGTATATATTTTTTAATTTTTTTTTATTAAATTAGTTCTTTTTAAGAACAACAAAAAGTAACTTGTTCTATGTACCTTTTATATATTTCTTTATTTTCCCCAAAAGGTCATGTTTTTTGTTACTATGCTAAAACAGAAAGGCCGAAACACTCAAAAACAGATCTCCCTACAAAGGCAAAAGACAATAAACAGCCTAAAGGATATCGAATAAGTAGAGGCCAAATCCGTTTTTATTCATTCAATATAAAGAAGGATTTATATGCTGAGAACATCCTGATCAAAAAGTTCTTAATGGAACTTTCTTAAATTTATTGCTGAAAGGGTTTAAGATTCTAAAATAAGTATCTAATAAGATGTTTTTAAATGAGCGAAACTAGGTTTTTAAAGTTTATAAAGAGATATTTTTTAATCTAATTAACTGCGTGAAAAAATCTGAATAGAAATTAGTCCTGCAAGTAGCTAAAATACCTTATGTAGGAACGCATTTCTTTGTGACAAGAAGTAGTAGCAAAATTATTATGTTTTTACCAAACACACAAATCTATTCGACTATTATTTAAAAACCGGCCCAATGTATTCGGAATACTATTCAGAATACTGGGTATTCCAATACGACCCAACTCTGCTAAAACACATCTCTTATTTTAACTTATTTTATTTTAGAGGGACAGAGTTTTTTCATGTAAAAATGGATTTAAAACACCCTGCATAAGCATACAATACTTTTTAAATTTTTACTATTTTACCAAATTTTAATTTAAACTTAGAGTATGGGTACATCGTAACAATCGAATTCGATTGAACGGATCGCATTGAACCGAATACTCTGCTTTTCGCCGAAAATTAGAAATAATAAGGAAGCAATTATAGTTTGAAAAATATTTAAGGTTATTTTATTTCCCACTATTTCTTTTCTACAATTATTAGCTGTTTTACTTACCTCTCATTTTTCAAACATTTTTCAAAACCGCGAATATCGTACAGATAAGATCCACTATTGCATTGAACTCAATTTAAGTGGCTAGAAAAAGAGGTTTGTCTTCTTGCGTTCAATCCAATGCTCAATCGGAAACGTGTATATCTCAATTTTTTGTAGTATGTATTAAGTTTTATTTGATCGGTTAAATCGGATTTAGTATAACGATGTACATACACGTATTCTTATTTTTTAGATGATATTATTTTTAAAACCACCAAAGGTAAAACACATTTAAATTGTTATTTATTAATCTTTTTGAAAAAACGTTCTATTACTTGGGGAAGGTCCGGGCAGCTCCGCCCACCCAAGCAAATTTGCATATTGTGAAGTGTCAGTAACATAATGGACTCTATTAAAAATGAAGTTGATTGTTCAAATCTAGTGTTTTTTATTACGGTTTGCTTAATTTTTAGATTAGTGAACGTTTACAGTAAAGAATAAATCTTTACGTTTTAAGACCGTAACAATGGGCGGATATGCTTGATTGGTTGAATAACGTCGTCCATCTATGGTGGACAAGACAGCCCACCAATACAAATATATTTTACAATAAAGTAAAACATTTTTAAATAAATTTAATTATTTTACTTGATATCTAATTTTTATTATAAGTCCTACACATCAGGTTTCTTCTTGATAAAAAAATTATAGGCCTAAGACTAAAAGGTAAAACCCAGTATAAATAAATAGAATACTTTTATCATATATATTAAAAAATCTAAATAAAATACGTCGTTGTTATTTTTAACACAATTATTATTATCTACACAACCAAATGGCAAATATATGGTTTGGTGCCACCCTAGCCAAAGCAATTTTCTCTGGGTGGTCTTAACCGATAACGCATTTTTTTCATTCCTTAAAAACCTTACAAAATATAATATTTTAATAATGCGTAATAAAGCACAATAAATCACCTATTTTTTGATTTATAAATGATTCATATTATAGTAGATTTAAAATTTTCTACAAAAATATATTTACCTGCATTCAAAATGTTTTTTGACAACTAAACGATTAAAAGCGGGTTCAGTGGAGCATATATCAGCCAATTTAGCATTTGAACTTTATTGGTTGTATTGGGTAAGAGATATCGGACCAATTAGGAGGGTGGGACAGTGTTACCTGCCAAGCGGGGCTTCCCGGTCTTCCTTATACACGCTGAGCTAAGTGATAAGGTATATTGTCTGGTAAAACAAGAACAAAGCGGGCCCAATGCACAGTGCATTGAGAGAGTGGGATTTCAGACAAAATTCGTATCAGCACTAAAATAGTTTAGTTATTAAAAATTGAGTAGGGTGTTGGTAATACAGAAAGCAATTCCGTAAAATGTAAATAAATTTAACACAATATTAAAAATACTAACATCAAGGATTTTAAAATTACACGGCTAGTAATTTAGTCGAGTGACGAGTAATTAAGTATTCTCGTGCATGTGGACAACTACTACACTAAACAACTTTTTTTTTTTTTTTTTTTTTTTTATCTTTGGACAAACCACGAAGGCTAAAAGCCTAAATACTAACGTACCGTGGGTGTCTTAAGCGATGTAAGAGGGAGTTTATTGACACGGGACTTAAATACTTGAAGATTTGGGGGAGAAGGAAAGACCTCCGCGGGCAGCAGGTTCCACAACCTAGAAACTCTAGGGATAAAAGAACGAACAAAGTGGGAAGTTCGGGGCCTGTCCAGTTGGACCGTATAGGGATGCATACGCGCGGAACCACGGGTTTCTCTGTTGGGAACCGTCAGTGGAGGAATAATACTGGACAACTCTTCAGAGCAGAAGCCATGAAAGTACCTATAAAAAAGCGATAAATCCCCACAGCCCGACGATGTGCAAGAGAGGGAAGCCTTTCTGTAAGTGAAGTATCATTAATGAGACGAATAGCTCTTCTTTGAATAGAGTCAAGAATGCTTAGGGTTGTGGGGGACGCCATGCCCCAGATATGAGAACAATATTCTAAGGGAGGTCGGATTTGGGACACATACAAAGTGTATAAATTAGAAGGGGAAAAATATTTTTTGGCTCGAAAGAGAAATCCAAGCTTTTTTGAAGCTGCCGTGGCTATAGATACAATGTGTTTATGCCAGTTAAGGTTACTTTCAAATGTGACGCCCACAAGATTAAAGGTGTCTTTGCTCTGTAAAACTTGGCCGCTCATAAGTAGAGGATGAGTATTTGATGACTCTTTTCGCGACAAGGAACATGATTGTGTTTTGGATGCATTAAAATGGACGAGATTTTTAGCGCCCCAATCCAATATTAAATTAAGATCCTGCGAAAGAGATCTCTGCATCGCTCTGCGTTTGTTTTCCAAGTCAGGTTTAGTAATGGGTTTAGGAACCTGAAAACTGGAGTGAAGGGTACTATCGTCGGCGAAACTATGAATGGAATTAGTTGTGGACGAGAGAAGGTCGTTGATGTGAAGAAGAAACAATGTTGGTGCCAGAACTGAGCCCTGAGGGACTCCAGCATTTACTTGGTGAAAGCTTGAAGAATGGCCGTCCACAATAACTGATATACGACGATCAGATAGATAACTAGAGAGCCAAGTACAGAGTTTAGTTGAAAGACCATAGGAGGGAAGTTTATTAAGAAGTGCGGCATGCCAGACCTGGTCAAAAGCTTTGGATATATCAAGAGCAACGATCTGGGACTCACCTAGAAACTCAAGAGACTTATTCCAGCAGTGTGATACGAAGGAAAGAAGATCTGCTGTAGATCTTTTGTGGCGAAATCCATACTGCCTGTCATGCAAAATTTTGTGTTTTTCTAAGTAATTAAGAATTTGTGAATTAATTAGTTTTTCCATTACTTTACAAAGAACTGAGAGAATTGAAATTGGTCTATAGTTAGATGGAAGAGATTTAGATCCTTTCTTGGGAATAGGTTGAACACGTGCAGCTTTCCAGCTTTCCGGAAAGATACCTGTGTTGTAAGAAATTCGAAAGAGCCGAGTTAAGATTGGTGCAAGTTCTGGAGCACATTTTTTAAAACGATTGCTGGTATGCCATCCAGCCCAGACGATTTCTTGGTGTTAAGGGAAGAAAGGATACGCTTAATGTGTTTTACCTTAAAAATAATATCGGGCATTTTATGAGGAACTGGGGTAACCGCTGGAATTGGATGATTTGCGGGAGGGTCAAGGGTTGAATTGGCAGCAAATTGCTTAGCAAATAATTCTGCCTTTCCTTTAGCGGTAGAAACAATTTCATCTTCCAAAGCTAGTGGTGGAAAAGAACTGGTACAAAAATTCCTACTTATGTTTTTCGCAAAGGACCAGAAAGATTTGCTGCCATTTGAGCAAGAAAGAACTTTGTTTTTAATACGATTGTCGAAGGAGTCTTTGGCTTCAGAAATTGTTTGATTGTAGTAGTTTCTTGCTTCAATGCTGGCCTGTCGATTTTCTGGACTAGGATCCTGTAGAAACTTTTTGTGAGCATGAACTTTTAAAATTCTAGCTTTATCACAAGATTTGGAAAACCAGGGTTTGTTATTGGATTGTTTGGGGTTCTTGATGGTGTGTGGAATATAGGTTTCAATGCCCAATTGAATTGATTCCGTCAGTTGATTGCAAATTTCAGAAGGATCACCAGAAGAAAAGCAGATGGAATTCCAGGGGTAAGTGGCGAAGAAGTTCCTCAGGCCATCCCAGTCGGCTGAGTTGTAGTGCCATACGTTGCGTGGTGGCATGTATTCATTTACCTCGGGATGTGCAGGGTAAGATATTGTAACTAAGCCATGATCTGAGCGACCTAGGGGAGCTGTGACAGATGTTTGATAGAGTTCGTTCGTAGTTTCCTAATTTTACTGTCCGCACGTATAAAAATACTTAATAACTCGCCATACTCGACTAAATTACTAGCCATGTCTGAACAAGGCATTACGCCTAGTTCAGACACGGCTAGTGGTTTAGTCGAGTAGCAATTTAGTTATTTAGTACGTGCGGACAGTAAAATTTGGTAGAGTAGTCTAGTGTTGTAGTTTAGTCAAGTAGATTAAACCAATTCTATTTTAACGGTCAAGAGTCCCCCGCCTGGCTCGGCTATATACTAAACAGGTATGAACACATGTGTTTAGTTAAGTACATTATTAAGTGATCGACAACATTTTGTAATATTTTTATTTATCTATTTTGTTTTATCTAAAAGATATTAAAATGAAGTGTCTGAAATTCTGTTTGTATTACTGTATTTATCCCGATCTTTTAATTTTAATACTTTCAAAATACTGTTCGGCTCCTAACAATTCTCTTTTATTTACCGACATTCTGACTTATACGCGCTTTGATTTGTCAGTTAGTGGATTCTCGGCGCACGACCAAATTACTTACTACTTGATTAAATTAAAGTTTGAGCCAGACATAATTCCTTTGCAAGCAACTCCGCAAAGGACACAAAAAATTATAAAGTAAACAAACCTTTTTTGAAGCACATAGCCTTTGACAGAGCCTGATTACATGTTTAAAAAAATACAATAAAAGAACATTGCTAAGAGCTAAGACACGTATTACCTACTAAACAAAACATCCTCTTATTTGGTTTCTGTCCCGCCATGAGAAACCAAAAACTCTTCGAGTTTAATATTTTTTTGCTGCAATAAGTCATTGTTCATAAAAAAATTACAATATGATTTTTTGCCTACTTTGCGACATTACTTTCAGAATGAATTATGTCTGTCTCAAACTATACTAGCGGTATCTAAACTAGGCTTAGAGAATTATGCTAAAAAATTATTTATTATTGGTTTATTTAATATTTACCACATAATTAACATACAAAAGCGTTTATTTAAAGTACATGATTTGGTATTAAGAACATAAGCTTTTCGTTTTACAAGAAGTGGAAAAAGTGTGTATTAAGTAAAAAAAAATTAACGGCGGTTAAAAAAATGGTATATTTAACTAATTTAGTGTAATAATAAGTAATAAATAATAATAAGTAATAAGAATTACTTGCAAAAAGAAAAGGAAATACTAAAAAATAGTTATTAAGGGGTTAGTTTAATTTTTCAGTTTGGTAATAAATATTTTTAAAGCCAAGGTTAACTTATATATACTGGGAATACATTGCGACAAATCCTCGACTTTAGGCGGTTTAAGGTCGAGGACGCAAGGAAGGGCATGGTACCGGAAAAAGTTGGCAAAACTGGGTAAAGTCCGTATATTTTAACAGCTGATGATCAATACAGAGGCGTCTAGAATTTGAGCTTTTCGTTTTGCATTGTTTTAAAAGTATTATTTGTAAAAAAATGTAATCTTAAAGGTTTTTATTTAAATTAGAAGAGGTTGCATCCTAATATTAATTAAAAAGTGTTTTGTAAACAGCTGTTCTAATAATAATATAAACTGTATTTCTCTGGCACTGATGTTGACACTTATCTCATTTAACAACATGGCCGAAAAATGGTTCACGTGACATCAACACATGTGAAACTAATATGGCTAAATCCCGCGTCTCTGTATAGAGAAATACTGTCTAAAACAAAACTTTTTACGAAAAAATTCGTGATTAACCCAAAAAATGTTTAAATATGAAAATTACTTAAACTCGACGTTACCGTCGCACAGTGCATTAACATCAAAATTTTCATAATAACTTAAAATATCTGCATTTTTACTTATAGATAACCAGATAATGACAAGACAACTCATTAGAGACATTTTGCACCCCTTATTTTGCAATTTCGTTGTGGTTAACGTTATTCTGAGACTGCGCAGTAACGCAAACATGATCCGTTATCGTTATTAACCATATCGAAGTCCTTTAATTACGGATGAATACCGTAGAGCTTATCGTTATCGTTATTGTTAAACTGTGTGGTTGCCGGATTGTAGAAATTTTAATATCAATTATTTAAAAGGTTAAAATAATTTACACATAGGCTCTAATAAGTGAAAAACCTATAGCAGTAATAAAAATCAAATAGTGTTAGGAAATTAAAACGGACTTGCACTTTTACGGATATTCTAAATCAGTAATTAATTTAGATTTATTCTACTACCAAACCTAACCTTACTTTTTGTGTTTTGCTTATACGGTATTGTTTCTACTTTAAAAAACGAAATCCACGGAAGTGCTTGCATATATTTAAATATCAATTTATATCTTATAAAGAATAAAAGTAAATACTGATTTTTCGTTAACTTTAAAATCGGTGAACCCTAGGCAAAAATAGGGTTATGTGTCAAAAAAGCAGACGCAAAATAAATTTCTTAAAAGAGAATGCAAAATCTCTGTCTAAAACTGCTGCCGTAATCGTTATGTTTAATAACGATAACCATAAGGAGGCCAAAAAGGTCTGTAAATTTAAGAGGTGCAAAATGTCTCTATAGTCTTTTTTACTTTGCCAATATAGAAATATGCAACTTTATATGTGCTCCTTTTTATAATACCGAAAAGTGCCTTGCCATTTGATTTTTCTTCTCAATTTCAAAGATTAACTACAATTGGTATAAGAAATAAGTGTTTATTTATAAAAATATATCTTTTTAAAATCTGTATTGCAATAAACTTAAAAGCAAATAAAGTTTAAGATTTGGTAAAGATTTTTAAAAATACATTAAAAACCATATTTCTGTTGTTGGGCTTATTTTACTTCTGGAAGAGTAAGCAAATATTTTTGTATTAATTAGCCGCAACTATCTGCAACTTTTGTAAAATTTAATTTTTAGTTACGAGAGGACCCGACTATACAAGAAACATATAAAAAATTTAAAAAACACTTAATTTACCGAAATTTGTTTTTTTTTTGATGCGGAACATCTGAAACCCAATATATCGAACATAATTTAAAGGATATTATTAAAATTTACAATCCTTGCTATACCTTACTTCTAAAACAACAGGAACTTTTTTCGAGGCTCAGGACGCCAACTGCCGTTAAAACACGCAATGTGAAAGGTATAAAAAGAAAAAGTACGAAAATTCACGAAGTAAATACAGCAGCTGCTCTGCGATAATATCGTGTAGCTGTATTTTGTGTTAATTTATAAGCGAATAAAAGATACGTTCCTGATAAATATGAAAAGGTTCCTTTCAGGCGTTTCTGTCAGATATTTATTTAATGACTTAATTTATTTTTTTATACCGGCCCAACAAGGGATTTTATATCGAAATTGACAAAATTAGATCTCGGGTTTCATTATGTAGAGCGGGGTCGATAATTTTTTAAACGAAAAAAAATATATAGTAGAAATAATCCATTCTAAAAGGTACAAATTATTTAAAAAATTAAAGGAAAAATAAATTACGGGTGATCTGAGGTCGAAAACGAGGGGGAGGGTGGAAATTAAATTGTAAAACGGATATTTTCGATTTTTGGCCAAACTAGAAGTCTATGAAAAAAGTTATTTGATAAAGTTTTAGGTATTAAAAAGATTCACAACTTTTGTATTTACAGTTTCTTTATATAACCTTAAAATTTATGTTAAATTTTGGAATATTCAGATTTTTAGTTTATCTTTTACAAAAAATAAGTCGGTGAGCTTTTTGTTTGCTAAAATCTCTGATGGTTCAAGAAAATGAATTTCTATAAAATTAGTAATTTTGTCAGAAATCGATAAAAAATGTTTTTACCCTTAAAAAGTTACCCCTTCTACTTTCCGACTTACTGGGTTAGAAACTTCAATTTTTTTACATAAATTTTAGGGTTATGGTAAAAAGCATAAATACAAAAGTTGTAGATCCTTGCATTGCTTACTACTTTGCTATTTAACTTTTTTTCATAGGACTTGTAGTGTGGCCGAAAATCTAGAAAAACCGTATTTTACACTTACTCTCTCGCCCTTTCCGACCTTAAATGGCCCGTAATTTATTTTTCTTTTAACTTTTGTTATATTCTCTACCTTTTTAATAGGTTTTATCCTACTATTTTTTCTTTCACGTTTTACCTCTTTTAAAGACTTTGGCCCTGGTCTAATAACAAGTTTTCGTAGCACGTCCCCCAGGAAGTTAAGAAGAGTAAAAGCAGATTTAGCCATTTGTAACATAATTGAATAATAAGCCAAATACCACCCTATTTATTATATTTGGCAGCTAATTTTTAGTAAAATACAGACGTTTTTTCCTATTTAAAATAAAAAAAATTAAGGAGTTATTCGTGATCTAATTTTATTAAAAAAGTTTTTTTGTTTATAAGATAAATTTTGTTATACTTAAAAAAAAGAATAATTAAAAAAAAACCTATTTTAGTAAAATTTGTTAAACTAAATATAAACGATATAGTCAAAGAGCTCGTGAGCGGCAAACTTTCGTCTTTCTCTAAAAGCTGAAAGTTTGTCAGTGCATGCTTCAACACATTATTTTATTGAGTATAATGTTTACAAAAATTTTAGAATATTTTTAAATGTTTCTTGTCTAATTAATGTAAATAAACCTGTAAAAACACTTATGTAGTGTAATTATTACCAATAAATAAATAAGTAGAAGCAATGGTAGACTATGAAGTTTAACTCGTAGTGAGCTTTGGTATTAGGTACCAAAGGTTAATAATTTAAAACTTAACTTTTGTAATTTTGTAAAAGCTAAATTTAGTATTATATTACTTGGGCACCTATATTAAAAGGTATTTCCTTAGTCGCCGGACAGTTTTGACGGTTCCCAAGAGTTCAAGTAAGTCCAATTTTTTGTTATTTAACAAGAAATACCAAAAATCTTATATAGGACTTGTGGGGTTTTTAAATAGGTATGTCCTAAAAAATTTTGATGTATACAAAGCGTCCCAAAAAAAGTTCTTGCTGCGATGTTAGTTTTAATAAGAATGTTTTTTTAAAATACCATGTATACATTCAAATATTTGAAGGACATGCCTATTTAAAAACCGACAACTTTTATATAAAACTTTTTGTCGTATCTTGTTAAATAAAAGAAATATTGAACTTTATCGGACCATGGGGCCACACAAACAATATGTTTGTCTGTCAAGGGGTTGGAGCTGTCAAAACTGTCTGCCGACTAGATAAATATCTTCTTATAGGTACCCAAGTAACATATATTAAATTTAGCTTTTACAAAATGACGAAGGTCTGCTGCTCACGGGCTCTTACTCTTTTTATTTAAGTATATGTTGCGTTGTTGTTACATACTTGCCAATAAGAAAGTATAACACCTAATTCCTAAAAGAAATTTGCAATGTTTCTTGTAGGATCCAGAAATATGCAGTTTAGCGGATTTTATTTTTTTTGAAAAATTAAACAAGCTACGTAAAATATTGGAAATTAAAAATATCTATTTTTATTGGCTGAATTACACTACCTTTATACAATTCGATTTTGGCGTGTATCCAAATAAATACCATTAATTAAATAAATCGGCCGGAACCAACGACCAATACGGAACCTATATAAGTAATATCAAAATTTTGTGTTTAAACTTTGGGTTACTTTAAATATATTAATTATGTACAGGATGATTTCTTATTACTTCTGACGGCATTGTAAAGGGTGATTTTCTATGCCATTTTATTAAAAAAATTCTGCATGAAAGAATATTTTATACAGTGTATGTGTGGACAGGTGTTACAAGAGAACAAACGGACCAATTTGAAAAAAATTGTCGCATGGTCTAAAGCAAACAAAATTATGTGTTTGTCAATTTTCTAATGTTTTGCAAAACACCTAAAAATCCTTATTATATTTTAATTTTATTTTAAATTTTGCTCTATAATCCCAATCGAAGTAAAATTGTATTTCTTAGTTATAGACCATGCGAGCAGTTTCCCAAGATGCCGATTTAAGTTAATTAAAAAAACATTTGTTCTTTTGTAACACCTATCCTGGGACACAATATATATCCTAAATCTCACTAGGTTTGCAGTTTTTATTGAGATTGAACTAAATAGGGCATTTAATTTAAAATAACAAAAATATTACGTTTAACGCAAAACTGTAAAATCTGGCAACACTAATAATATCACTGTTTAAATCTACTTGCCTATAAACCTTTAAATACCAAAATTTGTATACGCAGTTTAAGCAGTTGTAATAAAAATAAGGCAAATTATAAAAAAAAAAAAAATCTAAAAAGATAAGTGTAGCATAAAACTGGAAAATCTAATAACAGTTTCGACATAAATATTAAATTCTTCAGGCCCGATACCATTCAGATACCAAATTTAAAAAACGTAGTTTTAGCGGTTTTAAAAGATAATTAAGTAGGTATTTTTAGTTAAATATTTTAAATTTGTTTTTGCTGATGTAAAAAATATTTTTATACGGCAAATGTAATATTTGTCACAAAAAAAATATAAGAAATGAAAAAGGTAAGCTTAAATTTACTAGTTTTGTTTTTTAGACACAATTTTAAAGAAAAAGATTTACTTTTTTTATGTTCAATTATTTTACATCTAACGGCATCTTAAGTATAATTTCTTAAGTTAATCAGAATTTCTTATACGCTTATGTTGCAAAAACTAACATTATCGAGACTTAGATCATAAATTGGATTGCATCTTCTTCTTCTTTGCAATATAACTACATTAAATTCTTGTATATCCAGTTACAAAAAAGGAGTTATTGAAGCAACTTGCCACTCAGGAATGCTGTTCAAACATATCAAAGATCTTTTAATTATTACAATTATTTATATTTATCTAAAAATTGTCTGCTTATATAAACGTTTGCAGGCGCGCAACTAGGATTTTATTTTATTTATTTTTTGTAATTTTTAAAAATAAGACACGGCACCAATGATTTGTTTTGAAGATACAAGGTGTTTTTAAAATTTTGTCAATTTGGCCAGGCACTTGTAACTAGCTTGATATTAGAGACAGAAAAAAATCGTGAAAAAAATTGTTATAGAGATTTTTACCTAGAATTCAGCGGCGTACCTATATTTTTTCCATTGACTTTTAATTTAAAATTATAACACAAAGCTGTGTTTAATTTAATGGAACAGCCTGTATAATTTGTTAATAATTAAAAGGATTTCTTAAAAGCTTTACGAAATACCACATTTAATATATTAATGTTAAATAGTTTCGGAAATATGGCCATCATCAGGATTTTTAACGACACACCCTCTATATTATATCATCGTTGATATTTCAAAGAGGTTTAATAAAATACCTTATTTGTTATATTTATCTTTATTAGTTTAGAAAATATGACCATCTCATTCTAAAATATAGTAAATATACGCACTAAGATTTGGAAGCTCATATTCCCAAAACTATAAAAAAAAATATTTAAAATGTTGTGAATTCTTAAAAAGGTCTTTAATATGTTTTTTTAATAGTGATAACATATACAAAGTGTTTTTTTAAATGCCATTTTATTAAGTAACTTCTGACGATGGCGATATTTCCGAAACTAGGACAAATTAAATATGTATATTAAATGTAGTATTTTTAAAGACTTTAACGCGACCTTTTATTGGTGATGAAATATACAGGATGTCTCAATAAAAACCAACTTTGTGTAATAACTTTAAACTTAAAGACAACGGAAAAAGTATAGGCAAGGCTTTAAAAAAATAAACTTTGCGTACACAAAAACAAAATTGAACATTTTATAAAACTTTGTAAATAGGACTTATACTATAGTAGGGTAATAAGGCCTAGGAATATAATATACTTAAAAAATAAAATGGACCTGGTAGATTTGGCAATTTTGATTAACAATAATAGAAAAACCTTGTTTAAACTTAAATTTAGAAAAATAACAACAAATTTTTTTATTTATGACTTTTTCACTTTAGTTTATTAGACCTTGCGTAAAGTAATCATCATTGCTATATTGATATTAGTCACAGAGCTAGTGAACCCTTTCAGTAACGTTAGACCTGTAAGGCTTGAAATTTGTATAGTAATGAATCACAGCATGCTTAGTACGAAAATGAAAATTAAATTTGTTTTAATTAACGTAGCCTCACATTTATAAAACAAAAAATACTAATCAAATTTAACAATTTATTAAAGCATCTAAGCTTTGTGCTTGATGAATAATAAACAAAATCAGCTAAATAAAGTCGTTCATAGGCAATGTGTGGAAGAGAGACAATCCAACGCGAATGCCGACATGTAAACATTTTGGATTTAGTGATTAGTGCTTGTTTTGTTATTGCATTACTGGCCGATATACTTTTGCAAATAGCTGATGCGATATATTTTTAAAATATTATTGGAATTTCCTAATACTACAAAAAAATCACGACCGTTAAAAACAATGCAGTTTTTAAATCGTTAACATAAAGATAAAGTACTTAATTCTAGTACACTACATAAAGTGTTAAAAAGTAACTTTTTTAACACTTTGAATTAGTGTTTTGTTTCCATGCCTACTAAAATGAAAATTAATATCAATTTATGCCATGTAACAGTAAATGCGACATTCCTTTGATTTCGTCATTATTTCTTTTACTTCACGTGTCACTAGTTTTATAATTTGACAGTTTGCAAATAAATTTATTAAAAATTATTTAAAATTGAAAGTAATAATGTATTCAGATGACCAAGAAATTGAAAAGGAATTTATACTATTTTTTGTATTATTTCTACAAAAAGTAAGTAGATACCATTTTCTAAAATTTAATCACGGCATAGTTTTAAAGAGAATAATTGTCTTTTAAAAATAAGGAGTCTATGATTTTTTCTTGCAAAATAATGGCTGTGCCGTAAAAATTAAAAGTAATAAGCTTAAAGAAATAAAACACATATATAAACTAATAATTTGGGAAATTTTTATACGGTCGTAGAAAAAATATAGAATGTAACACATGCATAAAGTGTCTTTTTTTTACTTATGGGATTGCCGCACTTGCCTAACGGCTGGTGCTGTCAAACTTCCCATTCTTAAAAAAAGTATTTTTTTAGGCACAAATTACTATTATTACATAATTTATAAGAATGATTCCTTATCATCCAACATATTGAAGTTAAATTTTATCCAACTTTACACATCGGATTTATGGGTAATTGTAATTTTAGATTATTATTTACCCCTATTTTATTTTATTGTAAAAGCATTGTATACTATTTTAACCTAATTAAACGAAATATGGTAAACCACCAAAACACAGGCCATTAAAATGATCGAATAATTTTCGAATTTACCTGAAACCTTCACCTCTTTATATGCAAACCTATGGTAATTTCACTAATAAACCACAAATTGTAATTATCTCATGGTTCAGCATGTTATACCTAAAATGTATGCATACATAGATAGTCATGACTAACACAAAAGTTCAAAGCGCAATATTAATTATAGACCTAGCAATACCGATAATTGACATACTGAGTGTCCCACAGGGAAATGCCGCGATCGATTTCTCGAAAAGTACGCTTTGGAAAATTTTGAAAATTTGATAACATTAAAGTCAGTGGGGGACAACTAAAATATTTTGACAGCTTTACCACTTCCGGTTATACCGGAAGTTGATGTCAACTTCCTTATTTCAAATGGAACCCCCTATATATTATTGACTTTTATAGTTTCTGCGTAAAATTCTAAACATAATTTATACATAACGATCTATAACCAACCCTTTTTGACTAATTTAAAATTTTATGTCAAAAAGGACGTTTGCAAGCCATTACATAACCATCAATTTCTTCTAAATAAAAGCCTTTAATATAAGTTGGGGTTAAGTTTCTTGTAAATAAAGAACTTCTTTAGTAGACTGTATCGATGTTTTCACAATTCATAAATACAGAAGGGTCAAAAATAATCGTTAAAAATTATTACAACAAAAACCTTTAAAGTCAGTTGTTTTAAATGAAAACCTCTATCTTTTATTACCTTATCCTAGTGGGCATTAAAAATAAGGGTAATTTTGTATAAGGATTTCTATACCAAAAATTTATAGTTTTCGAAATATTAACGATTTAATATTTATCTATTCTAACAATGCATTTAGGTACGGGGTAGTTGGCTGTGACGCCGCATTTTGTTGTCAAGGCTAACTAGAAGCCAAACTAAACCGTACTTATAAGCATTGTTAGAATAGATAAATATTAGTTTCTGAATATTTCAAAACTATAAATTTTTGGAATATACATCCTTATACAGACTTATCCTTATTTTTGATTCCTAATAGGATAAGGTAAAAAGATAGGGTTTCCATAAAAAATGACTTTAAAGGTTTTTGTCAAAATAATTGCAAAAATATTAATACAGTTCTTTCTCTACAAAAAAAACCCACACCCAACTTATATTAAAGGCATTTGTTTACAAACGTCATTTTTGACATAAAATTTAAAATAAATCAAAAACGTTTGGACTTAGGTATAGAACATTATACATAAATTATGTTTTTAATTTTACGCAGAGTCTAAAAATAAATGTTTAGGGTGTTCCATTTAAAATAAGGGAGTTGACATTACCTTCCGATATAACCGATAGTGAAAGAGCTGTCAAAATATTTTAGTTGTATGTCCTTTACTAACTTTATATTGTTATTAAATTTTAAAAATTTTCAAAGCGTACTTTTCACGAAATCGATCGCGGCAGTTCCCGATGGGACACCCTGTATTTACTATTGCATTCTTTACTTCATGCACATTTTGGCGGGCTTTATATCAATGGCTAATTTTAGTTTGTTATTTTTTAAAAATATGTAAAACAAATAAATAAAATTAAGTTTCCAAACGACCGCCTGTGGTATTGCTTAATTTTAAGAAGAAAACCTTCTTTCGTTCGGGGCACAGTTGGATCAGATGCTCAAAAGTTTGACAACAATTTAATAAATGATTGAAATGGTCTATAATATTAGTAATTACGTTTAAAAGAGTACAATTTATTAAAAGATTTTTTATCTTATACTTATTACCGCTTTATTTTTTAAATATGGCCTAATAGTTCTAGAGTTACAAGCGGGTGAAATTTAGCTCAAATTTATACATAGAGTGTGGTTTTTAAAAGTTCTCTCCACCCTAACTTTTAAATGGGCCAGGATATCAATATTATATAAAGTTTAGATAAAAGGGTATAACTGAAGCTACTTTTTGGCAGGAAAATAATTTCGATCACGTGGCCAAGTGCCCAGGCGGCACAAGCAACTTTTTATCAAAAGGAAAGGGGGTCACGTAGCACATCGTTCTAAAGGTTATTTAACTCTATATTTAACGCCACTGTGATGTGTGAAAAACCGGCCCCACCGTTTAAGACTTACAAACCAATGCCACTAAAACCGCAGTGTTTAAACAGTATTTAAGCCAAATTTGGATTCTAAACTCTAAGTTTAGAACGGCAGGACCAATTTTCAAAAACAAAGTGTCGTTGGGTAAAGAATCAGAGAGCCTTTAGAACAAGTTGCTTTATGCCCCCTTTCTATTAAAAAAAACATTGATAGTGCTCTCATGTCATTGGCCACGTGACCACAAAAAAATGTTATGCTAAAAAGTAGTTTCAGTAGGACCTCTTTTCACACAAATTTTACCCGATCTTGATATCTTGTCTTTTTAAGAGTATAAAGGGTGAGGGAAGAACATTTAAAATTCTCTCTGTATGTAAGTGGTTTAAAAAAATACTTTTTTGTTTAAAAGGGGCAAAAATGAAAAAAAAAAGAGCATCAGTTTATAGTACAGGCTAAAACTACGATAGTTTCCCTACTATTGTGTATAATAATCTTAATGTGGAACCGTGTGGAACTTAAAAAATATTAACTTGTTTTTTAATTAAACCACTATTTTAATAAATTTGAGTTTTATTTTTTAACATGTATTAAGTAAATAAAAATACTAAAAAATACCATTATTGCTAAAAGTTGGTACACACCTGATGTTAGTTCATCTTTAATTTATACAGGGTGTCCGGAAAGGTGTGGTCAAAAAATTATAGGGTTGATAAGAGTAAGCCAAAATAATGTTAGGACTTCATACAAAAAAAAGTGCTTTGTTAGAGGGTACCAATGATATTTGAGCAAAGAAATATCCTTATACTAATGCATCTTTCCATAGAGAAACGGCTGTTCGTTAAGTAGAGATTATACAGGGTGGAACGATTTTTCTTCATTTTATGTATGCATTTTGGATACAGGTGACAAATTTAACATTTTGCTTTGACTGTTTGATTTCTTCATCTTTTTGTACAAAAAAAAGTATGCTTTATTTGAATCGATCTCTTTGACCGTTTCTAATTATATCGCATTTTAAATCCAAAAACCAGCTTTTTTATGTTATAAAAAATTATATTTTTTGAGAAAATTTATAAAATGTGTTTAATTATTAAAAACGATCTTTGTTAGCCTTTTAAACTTCATAATACAGGTAAAGACTATTTTTTTATAATTTTAACATATTTTAAAAATAAAAAAATACATATTTTTTATTACATAGAATTCGGGTTCTTTTATGGATTTAAAATGCGATTTAATAAAAAACGGTCAAAGATATCGATTCAAATAAAAAATACCTATTTTGTAGATAAAAGATAAAGAAATCAAACGGTTAAAGCAAAATGTTAAATTTGTCACCTGTATCAAAAATGCATACATAAAATGAAAAAATCGTTCCACCCTGTATAATCTCTACTTAACGAACAGCCGTTTCTCTATGGAAAGATGCATTAGTATAAGGATATTTCTTTGCTCAAATATCATTGGTACCTCTAACAAAGCACTTTTTTGTATGAAGTCCTAACATTATTTCAAATTTGTCACCTGTATTGCATACATAAAATGAAAAATAATCGTCTAACCCTGTATAATCCCAACTTACTGAAACGCCGTTTCTCTATAAAAAGAAGCATAAGTATAAGGATATTTATTTGTTTAAATATCTTTGGTACTGTGGCAAAGTTATTTTTAAAATACATTTTTTTATTCCAACTTTAAAGGTCAATTAGAAGATGGTAGAGCAGCTTTCCTCGCCTGAGGAGGTTCCACCCCACTCACCCTTTAAAGGACCCGTGAAGTCTTAATCGACGTTTCGGGTTCTGGGTGTGTGAGTCAGTTTTCCTTCTTCCTTCTTTTTCTGTTCTTTTTTCCTTCTTACCCCCAAACCATCTACAAATAATGGCGGCATACCTGGAAGTAAAATGTTCCGGAGGTAAAATACCCCTCCATTCAGATCTCGGGCGAGGGGTGCATCCGGGAGGCGTTCATCAAGTTTAATTTTATTTGCAAATATATGTGAACACCAATATAAACTCCGTTCACCATCACCTTTAGTCATCCCCACATACTGTTTCTAGCGGAAACTCAAATAAGTTCTAAATCTTCAACTAGCCACCTTCTCTTTCCAGGCTACGAACTAATTTCGTCTTTTCGCCCACATGGTGGAGTATGTGCCTACGTCCGCAACGATCTGGCTTGTGCTCGAGTTTCCAATCTTGAATCGGGTAGGCCCGATATCCTTTGGCTCAAACTTTTCCTTAGGTCTTTAACTAAATTTATCTGCTGTTTGTACCGGTCCCCATCTAATAATTCCTATGCCAAATTGTTTGACTTTTCTTTTAACAAAGATCGATAGCATAATTTCTCAGTTTCCATCGGCTGAAGTAATCGTGCTTGGCGACTTCAATGTCCATAATAAGGATTGGCTGGGCTCTTTAAAAACTGACCCCCAAGGCAGAGCAGCGGAAATCTCAAGGCAGAGCAGCCGAAATCTTCGCAGTCAGTAACTCTCTTACCAACCCATAGATAACCTACATTTAGATCCGCAGTGGCAAAAAGCATTTTTCGGATTTTTACGACCTCGCGCAGTGGGTGGAGGAACATGCGCACTTAAAAGCCGTGGCAAAATACAAACACCGGCACCCCGTACCCTTCGTCCGCGGTCTGACCGTAACGCTCATCAGCTACCGTACTTCGAACAGAAAACCAGGACCTACCAAGAAATTTTTTCCTATAATGCGGATAGTTTGTTTGGAGCCGGGTTCGTTTACCCTCAACTAGCTTGCGTACAAACCGGTTTTTTCGCCCATGAAATGTATTTTTTGTTTCGCGCAGGATATAACATTGGCAATCCATCGAGATTAGTGTACCAACCTTATTATAGAACTCACTTACTTTCCTAGAGTCCCAAATTATAGTTCAAACCCCTAGATCTCTTTCTTACCACCAACCCCGAATTCTATCAAGCATCTGTCATAGCTCACCAAGGTCGCTTAGATCATGGCTTAGTTACTATATCTTACCCTGCACATCCCGAGATAAATGAATGCATACCACCACGCACCGTATGGCACTACAACTCAGCCGACTGGGATGGCCTAAGGGGCTTCTTCGCCACTGACCCCTGGGATTCCATCTGCTTTTCTTTTCAGGATCCTTCTGAAATTTGCAATCAACTAACTGAATCAATTCAATTGGGCATTGGAACCTATATTCCACACACCATCAAGAACCCCAAACAATCCAATACCAAACCCTGGTTTTCCATATCTTGTGATAAAGCTAAACTTTAAAAGTTCAGGCTCACAAGAAGTTTCAACAGGATCCTAGTCCAGAAAACCGACAGGCCAGTATTAAAGCAAGAAACTACTACAATTAAACAATTTTTGAAGCCAAAGACTCCTTCGACAATCGTATTCTTTTCTAATATTTCTGGTATTTGAATCTTTTTTCCAGTATTTGAATACCGATTTCAGGTGTAATCGAATACTTTTTTTCGGTATTCGTAATCGTTTTCGAATACCGATTTTCAGTATTCGACCTGCTGCCTAGGTATTTAGATATTTCTCCGGATATGTTATACCTTGGAAATAATGACCTATTTAATATGCTATATTATTACTTACTTTTTTAAATCTTGTATTATCTTGTAAGCTTGTGATACAGCAGAAAACAACAAAAATCCGTGTTTTGATAGGTCGGTGGTAGCTAACATAACCAGTAAATTGACTATATGTAGCTTTTTTTTCCTACGGATGTGGTATAGAAAACTCAATTTTACTTATTTTAGGCGACTCTCGGCAAGTTTTATTGTTTTTTTCTACCCTAAAATAAAAATACTATGCCTACAGTATGCGGAGTTTTTGGAAACTGTTTTACGTACGCTAATACTCCTGAGGCAAAAAATAAAGTAGGGACCGAAGTATACCATTTAAAAAGAATAAACCAAGTAGGTCTTTACCTTCTTACAATTCTGGTTTAATAATAATACTTTAAATGTAAGAAACATTTTTAGCACTTCTGTTATTTAAACTTAGTAACTTAATCAGAGTCCGTGGAGCCTCTTGAACTTGAAGGGCTTTGAGGCACTGCCCCCTCTAGCCTCATAGTAGCTATACCACTGATAATAACTTAAAAAAGTAGTTCAGCTTTTTGTAAGTTTCCGTCAAGCTTACCAACTTGTAGATGATAATTGGCTTTCTCGAGACCCTCGGGATAGAAAAAAACTTTTAACAACCCACATTGCAGAATTGAGAAAATAATACTGCTTTAAGCTGTATTTATCTGCTAAGATCTTTATGTTTTTAAACTTTTTAACCTTAAACCTCATGTGAACAAACCGCTTTTTTTGGATTTTTTTTCACTGGGTTATTTAAAACTAACACACACAGCTTCTACGTCAATTTTCCTTTATATTTGATTTACAAAGTATATCTGGTAAATTAATTATGTAATAATATAGCCTTGTTACATAATAATTAAATAACTACAGCGGTATTTTGTATTAAATTTTACAATTATGGATTAAACCAAAATCAAACATTGGTATAGTTTGTTTAATATTCAGTTTGTTTAATATGGGTTTTTATGTAATTGATACAGAAGGTATAATATTTCCTAATTATTTGGAATTATGTGGAAATAGGTAAAAATTATAATGATTTTTAAATTTTGTGGTTTGATTACTTAATTAAGAAAACAATAATAAATCCCCAATTACATAAAGGATCTTTTTAAATAAACAAGTTTGTTTAGGTCCCACCATATGCATATATGAAATTTTGCAAGCATTTTTAAGGTTTAGAAATATTTCTTGATAATAAAGGAAACCATTTTTATAGACAATAAATTTTTCATAATTAATCGTTTTATAATCTTAAGTTAACTTATTTATTACATATTTTTATTTTTGTTTTGGACAATTCACAAGGTGAGGGAGTTTGGTAACACGGGACTTAAATACATACTAAAATATTTAGAGGGGAAGGAGGAATACTTTTTTCTTTAAAATATTTTTAATATGTAGGCTCAAATAATTTCCCACTTTTTAATAAAGTGATATCTATTTGTGTACTTTTAGAAGTCGTAACGACCTGATGATTGTTCCTACGCGCTTTTCTGCTAAGACAATATATGTTTAAGTGTTTTGGTGTTGTAGTAAACTATAATAATAATCCAATGTCACAAAAACAGTTTTGTTATTACTTTTTTTTAATTATAGACCCTTAATGAAATTGGCAATCCAGCCAGGAGAAAAGTTGGGATAAATACAACAGTTGTTATTGAATTGAAGTTATTTGCCTGCCTCATCCCATATACGACTCCAATTTAAAAGTGTATTTTAGGATTAATCTAAACAAAACTAAGACATAATATAAAAATTTTTTGAAATTTTTAAATCGAGGAGGAAAAGGATGTGAAACTATACTTTTCGATAAATACAAAGAGTCTTTAAAATCTTAGCCATATTACACAAAAAAATACACAAATTAAAGTTTGTTTTCGAATTAATTCAAATGTGCTAAAATGTTTTAATTAAAACAATTCTTAAATATTTTACTTTTCTTAGAAAGCGCAAAATTTTTTATAATAATTATATATTAAAAAAGGCTGTACAGGGTATTATAAATTCGAGAAACACCATTAGGATCTCGGGAACGGTAAGAGATACAGGGTTGGTGAAATTGAGGAAAAAATTGCGCATTTTTATGAATATTCCGTTTAAAATATTTAAAATTTGCAGCTGTTCCGGAATTATCTGAAAAAACCGAAAAGTACCGAAACAGTTTTAATTTTTCCTCGGTATATGTAAATAGATATTTTAAAACAAACGATGCAATTCATTGTCACTGTTCTATAAAATGATGTTTCTAAATTTAAGATCCGATGTTTTAGTTTTAAGGCATTATCAGCATCTTTGTATTTTTTAAATTTTTTTATTGGTTTTAAGCAATAAACATTTTTTTTTAATTCTAAATCCAACGACATATCACACTTAATATACATGCGACGCGACGTTCGAACCGAAAAACCACCATCATTTACTATTTTTGCTACAAGCCAGTTTTGTTTCCAAACGTTCGGGGAAATTACCGTTTGCACGTAAATGCATATTTTTTTTTATGAGAGGCGACAATAAAGTTAATAGAGGCGTTTGATTAAATTAAATGCTTTAATTTTGTGTATGTTATAGGATTAATCAATGGAAGTACATTATTTTGTAGCTAGGTAGTTAAATTATAAATAAATAAAAGGATAATAATAGGTTCGAGGCATCGGGTACTTATATATCATCCAAGTAAAGCTGCGTATATTATTTATGCTGCTGCCATATGTCACAACATGGCAGTAGAAGCAAATATACAACCGGAAGAAAATATTTATAACATTTTAGAGGAAGAAGAAAATAACGAAGAGCATGAAGAAATTGACATAAATGAAATGGCTAATTTGGGAAGACAAATTAGACAAAATTATAATATAGAAAATTTAACATAAACTCACACTGTCTACAATCTAGTTATTTATAGTTAGCGTTTTTATTGATTTCGTGATTAAGAAGATATTTGTAATACAGATACATAAATTAGGGTATATGTGTAAAAATGTTTTACAGATAAAATACAAGATAATAAATACATTTAAAAATATTTTTATTTGTTGTATCCTTATTATTAAAAAAATACAACTATTCTTTAATCGTTACAGTAACATAAAACTAATTTAAATTCAAGGAAACTCTAGAATTAGATAATTTAAAAGTAAATAAAAAAAGTATTAACCCTCAAATTTAAAATCCTCATTTTCGTAAGTAAACTTTTGAATTTCAAGATTTAATTTTCGTTCCTCTACTAAAGTTCTTTCTTTATATGCTTGAACAAACATATTTAAATTTTCCAAAATTCCATTTAAAACATTGGTTTGTTGCTCATAACTTTTTTCAATTCATCTGCAGTCTGATTTAATGTGGGACTTAGCACTGCTTTCCTAGTTTTTTTTTTACTTTTGGGTGTTGTGTTGACAGACATTGAAGCAATTTTTTTGTTTTAAGTTTTCTCTCGGGTTTGAGGGTGTTGTATTATGAATTATATGTTCCTGAGGATCAACATTTTCATCTTGTAAAATGGTGATTGTCTCTACAACATTTTCATTCTCCCCTCGCTTAAAGAATTGGCTTTGATAAGAGGCTCAATTTTTTATTTTGGTCTGGTATGCCCTCAGAAATTGTTACCAGTGGGGTGCCTGTTACAGCTACTTTTCCCCATACTTCCAGACCTCTTTCTTTAAGTGGAGCTAATTCCTTCAAATCACTTACTCCACCACCTGTCATATTTCTACCCTCTACTCTTTTCCTGTATTTGGCTCTGGTTGAATTTTTCCAGTCTTTAAATTTCTGAAAAATTAAATTCATACTAATTACTTACACATTTTTTTAGTATTACAAATCTCAAAGTTATCAAAAATAATTTATTTAAAATTTTTATAATAAAATATACTAAAAACTCTCATAATTTGCTTTTTAAACATCTGCTTTCTCTAAGTTCCTACACAACAAAATTATTCAGCTGTAAACAAATCTGATCAAGGTGTTTTTGCCAAATTATGAAGTTCAATAAAATTTTGTATTGTTTTTATCGACTACGGACATTTTTTCTAATGACATTTTGCCAAAAAATTAAAAATAAAAGTAGTTTACTCTAGAAACAAAAATAATGATTTTTAAGTTTTTGCAAACCCTGTATACAAAATAAACATTTTCTCTTCGTGAATCCTATTTTTTTACAAGCAAAATAATTTATAAAGATTGACTTTTTTCGAAAAATGAAATTTTTGCTCCATTTGTCTTCTTGTTAACCCCATCTGTGGAGAGTCTCTAGATTTCTTATGAGGAAAAGTTCAGATTTTGCCATGAAGTATAATTGAAAATACAAAATTTATACTGTAAAGTAAAATAGTAATAAAAAGTAGATGTCCTACAATTAAATAAAAAATTATCGTACAAAAAGGTATAGATATATTTTTTGTGAATTTCAAAAATAATGAATTTTTTTATTTTTTTAATTAAAATACCTTTGTTGTATGGCTTAACATTTCAAACTGCCTTTGATTTTTGAATTAAAAGTGTACAATAAATGTTTTGCTCTGTTATTTATTATTGCTTTTATATTTGCTTCATATTTATGACTTGGTTTGCTTTTGGAACAAGTTAATTATATAGCTTTTTTTAAATATTTAAAGGAACATTGTTGAAAAATAAGTCATTTTAGGAGTATTTCCATCATGGTATATGCAGCATGTTGCCTAAAGTAGGTACTTACTTTTTGCCAGCTTTGCTTTGTTAATGCCTTGGCCAATGGCATTTAAGTGCATTACCAGCGTATCCCATTTTTTCAATGTAGTCTGAATCCACAGTTGGGTCTATAATATCACTTCTAAATATAAAATCATTCTCCATTGCTTCTAAATATAATAAATATTAACTAGTTGTGGTATTTTGAGTCCTTTTCCGTTTTACGCCGCTATTACTAAAAACAATCCATAATGAAATAAAGGTAATAAGAAATGGAAATTGAACTAAATTCTTACCTTTCCTGCATAATGATGACCACCGAAGACTATAAAACCAATATAAAATGAATAATTTTCTGTAAGTATTTTGCACAAAATACAAAAGGTAAGTTCTGTATTTTGTGTGTGACTAATAGACTAATTTTGACAGGTTAATGAAGGTTATCTTTCAATTCTGAAGTTAGGCGCACTGTAAATGTATGGATGTAACCATAATATTTACATTTGACGTTACAGAATTCAAAATTTAAAGCCCACTGTAACCTTTTATCTTACATCGCTATATAAAGTTATGTGCTATAAGAAATACATCGCTGTAAGTAAAATTAGTATAGTAAACCAAAGATTAAAACTACATTGTAGAAGCATCTCATTAATAGTGCTTTAGAAAATGCTAAAGACAGATTTACGAAAATTTGCATAGTATATTCATTACAAATAATATATAAGAAATTAAATATACAAAAATTTAAGCACATAATTTAACGTGTTCTTTAAAAATTATGTAAGGAAAAACAATGGTAATAAATAATAATCTTAAGACTTAATATATTTTTAAGTTTTTAAAACCACTTAACAGATTTAACAGATTTGTACCACATGTGTCTCTCTTTGTTTTTTAAATGGAATGTCCTATTTTTTACTGGAATAAATAAGGCAAGCCTATTTTTTTCTATTAGTTACCAAGATATGATAACAGTACATTTGGTAAAAAGTTTAGATGCGCTCAAATATCTTTTTAAACCGTATGGGCTACTTTAACAAGTTGGGATTTAGAAAGTTTCTGGGTAAGTAGAATTAATTAGTGATGTCATGTCATTGTTGCCAGGTGGTGTTTTTATTTTGTCACGCATCGATATTTTTGGTGTTTTGGATTAAAATGCCATATTTATTTAAATTAGAATAAAAGAATCACGTTAACCTTAGTAAGTTTTTAAGTTTTAAAATTCAATTTTTACCAGTAACTGACGTAAAATTTTGCAACAATCGCTGATCAATAAGGCATGTCTAAGAAACCCTAAATACCAAACTGTGTAAACAGCGCTTTAGCGGTTCACTCTTGCTAAAAGTTGAGTGTATATCATTATACCCAAATAAATGCAATAAACATAAAAAGGGCAATCCATTTAAAAAAAATGAAAAATACGACGCGGCACAAAATTGGAAACTCTAGTATCAATGTTAATTAACCAATTATTCAATTCCACATACCCAAAACAGCTTAGATACCAAATTTGGTTGGTATATTATGTGACTTTAGCGATTTTAAAGGTATTTAAGAGTTGCTGTACTTGTACTTATCCAGTATTGTTGCTAGGCCTTGGTTTAACTTCTTTAAGGGTCATGGCTTACAAGGATTAAAAACGATTGAGATAACTTTACACTCATAATAAAACGAGCAAACTGACAGTGTTAAATAACTATTAGAGATTCATCAAGACAAGTAGCTTGAATTTTTTCTTAAATACTTGACTTGACTTGAAAACTCAAGCTTTTAAAAATTTGATATTTGACTTGACTTGATTTTCGGACTAAACTACTTGACTTGATATCAAGTAAAATCAAACTACTTGATATTACTTGATGGTGATCTGTGAGTGCGCATCGAAGCGTTAAAATGCGGGATTCACCGAGGTTAAATAGGTAATTCACACAGCAACGATGACGACGTGCTTGTGCTTTCAGCATTAGTAGAGCAGCGTTGTTTAAGAATAAACGGCTACCGCAAAAGAATTATTATGTCCGATTTAAGAAGTGATTTGTCAGAAATGGAGTCGGAACCTTTTCAAAGCAGCGGCTCAGAATATATCGTAGATGAAAAAGTGTCAGAATCTGATGACACCGAACCAGAAGAAGAAAGTGCAGGGTCGGCGCCATCAAAGGCAAAACGAATTACAGCTAATAAAAGTGTATCTAATAAAACGAAGAAAATTAAGGATTATTTCATAATCGAGCAGGATCCTAAGAGTAAGAAAAATACCGACAAACAAGGCAAATGTACCCTATGTGTCGTAAAAAATACAGTTTTAAAAATGAAAAACTGTGGAACATCTTCACTAAGGAGGCATATGCAAGCTAAACACACTAGAGTCTACGAAAACATTTTTGGTAGATCCAGCCCACCTAATTCCGAGGTAGAAGCCTCTGCCAGTTCGAATAGGCTTAGCACAATTCCAAATTGGCTTGAGAAGGTAAAAAATTAATAATAATAATTAGATTTGAGCTAAAACTAAATAGTAAATAATTTTACAGGGTGGGCATTTTATTAGGGGCGTATGCATACCTCCTCCTCAAAAACTACAGGGTGTAGAAAAAATAATTGTATAAAAGATTCTTGACAATCAAAAAAAAATTAAATTACTTATTAGAATTTTATTTATTCAGAGTGTCCAAAAACTGCTGCACCAGAATACTTCATTTGTTTTTTCCAACTTCATCCGTTTTTGAAAAATCTTGAAAAAAAAAACACATAAAAAATCATGCTAGAAAAAAATCAAATGCCTAATTTGGATTCCTTGATCACGAAAACCCCTTAAGAAGTTATTTTTCTCAAAATTTGAATCAGTTCATTTCAACTAAACAAAAAATGAGCAATTTTAATCTGGATTATAACAACTTGAGTTTGTTATCGTTTTATATGATTTCTGGATCAAAGATAACGAATCTTTCATTTTTTTTCTTTAACTTTATCCCTTCTAAAAAAATCTTTAAAAAAAACAGATTAAGAATGATATGCTAGAAAAAATGCTTAATTTGAATTCCCTAGGGGTCTCGACGACCACCCATCTGTGACAAGAATTCCGGGTTTCTGTTTGCAGGGAGGTTGTTGCCAAATTATTAAAAGTGTAAGAATAGCAAGACTCGTGTGGCGAACTTTAGTTTTATAATATGTATTATTGTTATTATTATTATTATAATTATTATTAGATACTGTAGGTTCCTTGACTTTAAAACATATTCTATATTAAAAAGGTATAATAAATTAAAAAATAAATAATTATCGAGATAATTGATGATATAATTGTGTAGGTAATGATGTGTCATTTAAAATTCTGATTTTGAAGTCGGTGCAGCAGTTTTTGGACACCCTGCATTAATAAAACTCATCAGAGTATATTTACAAAAATCTATATTGACTTTAAGACATTCTATTCAAAATTGTGGGACATGCTATAAATTTTTTTGCATTTCTCGATGTTTTTGGGTCCAAATATTACCTGATTTGAAAGTAATAGTTAAAATATAAAAATTCAAAATGGCCAATCCAAAATGGCGGTTTCTTCGAATTTTAAGTTTAGAAATAAATTGACTCTTGGGGTTTTATTATATATAAGATAAAGCATTATGGCAGTAAATTTGGCAGCAGTTTTTCATTTAAAAGTGGGATATTATAACGTAAACATTCTTGCACCTTGCGCTGCATTTTACTAACTCCAGTTTTGTTTTTTTGCAGACCACTAGTTGTTCAGAAAACTTCCAACAAGACAAATTTCAAAAACTACTTGTAGAATATATAGCACAGAAGTATCTCCCTTTCAACTTTTTGAAGATGCTATAAGTGGAAAAATTTATAAATTCTTAAATCCAAAGGCAACTCTACCTGGTCGGAATCAAATGAAATCTTTGACATTAAAAACATTTGCAGCAGCGCAGCAAACAATTAAGTCATTTTTGAAAACCTGCAATTCAAAAATCTCGTTCACAATTGATGGATGGTCTTCTTTTAATATGAAAGGGTACTATGGTATTACCGCCCATTTTATCGATAAAAATTGGAAACTTCATTGTATCCTTCTAGATTTTATGCCAGCACATGGGCAACATACTGGTAATGCAATTGCAAAGCTATTTTTCGAAGTATTACAATTCTACGATGTTACAAAATGCGTACAAGGTATTACTACCGACAATACAAATAGTAATTTTACGTTCATCAAAGAACTTAAAACACATATTTCTGAAATCGATACAAAAAATATCCACTTTGTATGTTTTGCACACATCTTAAACTTGGCAGCTAGAGAATTTATGAAAATCCTTGATTCTGAGGGTGAAGAAACCGCCAACATTTTGACAGATATATCAGATGATGATGATGATGACTGCCAAGTTCCGCACTCTTCTGTAAGAAAAATCCATTCCCTTGCTAAAAAATTAAAAAACTCTGAACATTTACGTAAAGACTTTGACAAATTTTGCACCACTTTAAACCTGAAATTTACTATGCCAAAACTTGATGTCATAACAAGGTGGAACTCCACGTTCGACATGTTGAGATGGAGTCTAAATATGAGAAACGCACTTAACATCCTTTGTGATAATGTAGAAAATTTAAAAACTTTAAAGCCAACCGACACAGAATGGTCGTTAATGGAACGAATTTGCCAGTACCTTAATGTTTTTAAGAGTATTTCTATAATTTTAGAAGGTGAATCATATGCTACTTTACCCATGGTAATAATCGGCATTAATATGTTGCTGGATAGACTAGAATCGTGGGCAATGGAACTTGACAATAAACCTGATCGAGATGAAATCGATGAAAAGATTATAAATAGTATTCAAGCGGCAAGAGACAAAATCATTAAACATTACGAACGAACTAACTGGATGTACTGTGTTGTCCTGATTTTGGACCCCCGACATAAAGTGGAAACATTCTGCAATACAAGTTGGGGAAAGGAGTTGCAGTTAGAAGCAATTAAATATTTTGAAGATATTTTTAAAGCACAATATTTTAGGGCTGACTCTCTGCAAATTTCTGAACCATCACTTCAAGTAGCAGCATCTTCAAACCCTAGTAAAAATAGTAGTGTCGAAAAGTTTGAAATAGATCTACTAAGTTTGTTTAATAAAAACCTGCCCATAATGCAGACGACGATATGGCCTGGCGTTACGAAATCGACAAATATATTTCTGACCCAAGAGCTGATAGTACTGAAGATATTTTAGAATGGTGGAAGAGACACGAATGCATTTTTCCAAACCTTGCCGCAATGGCCAAAGACTTTTTGGCAACGCCAGCTTCTTCAGCTCCAGTTGAAAGGCAGTTTTCTAGAGCTGCCTTAACCCTTACCAAAACAAGAAATCGGTTAGGCGATAACTCCGTTAGAAGCCTTATGTGTCTCAAATCATGGATGGCAAATGAGGATATTAAAGATTTATTTTAGATATTCATTTTCATGTTTGTTGTTTTTCCGTTGTTTTATTGTCAGAATTTAAAATATTTTGTATTTTTATTTCATATTATTTCATTTATTATTAAACTGAGTTTGTTAGAGTTTTCGTTTTTAAATGTTTTTTAAATAAAAGATTACATCTATATGTACATAGATTTTTATTGTTGTTCCGTTTTGGCAGTTAATCAGATTAATATCAAAAAAAAAAAATTTCAAGAAAAATCAAGTAGTTAGCTTGAAAAACTTGATTTTCAAGTTACTTGATGTGTAACTACTTGACTTGACTTGAATTTAAAAAACAAATACTTGACTTGTTCTTGACTTGATATCAAGTCAAGTCAAGTCAAGTAGCTTGAAAATCAAGTCAAGTGTATGAATAATATTAAATTCTACAGTGAAAAACTACCTTTCATAAGTAGGTATTTATTCTTGAATAGGATAGGGGATTTGACCATGGTTTTATTTATTTACGAAAAACCACGTGCATCAGATTTTACCATTTTTAAGTTTAAGTTATCTTAAACTTCGATAATATTATTTTTTTAGTTCATGTGTCACTAAAATTACATTTTAAATTTAAATTTGACAGTTTGCGGACAAATTTAATCCAATAATTAAGAAGTTAAGAATACTTAATTAATTATAAAAATTATATAAATTTCAAACTTTTGTACATAGTAATAAAGATAATTAAATAAAAAAGCTAAGATTTTTGTTGCAAAGTATTGGTTGTAAATGTAAATTACCTAATAAATACAAATTAATAAAATATGTAATAAATGTAAATTTTAAAAACTTTTATAGGTTCGTAGAAAAAATATAGTATGCAAGTCAGACATAAAGTGTCCCCTTTTACTCAACGGATTGTTACACTCGTCTGAGGGCTCGGGCTGATAAAATACTATTTGTGAAATAGTATCACTGTATGCACTTGTTAAATTAATTATTAGGTATTACAATGTCGTATTAATTCGTGGTTTAATTATAATTTAAACTAAAGCTTAATTCTGCGGATCGCAACTTTTTCGTAGTTTTTAAGATTGTTATTTACAAGGTTACTCCAAAAGTGCGAAAAAATGCTGCACCAATTTCCTAGGCAAAAATATGATAATCTTACACAACTTATCTTAGTCTAAAAATAGATGATTTCGGAAGTACAGGGTGTTTAAATCTTGATTGGGTTTTGTTTTTTTAATAATTTTTGTTATAATAAGTGTATTCTTACAATAATTAGCTTGAGATGGTTTTGGAAGGTAAAAAATTAGAATCTTCTATTAATTTATTATATACTTTGGAGGGCGATCCCTGTGGTATCTTACAAAAATTTAAAACAAAATAGGTTTTTTTCTTACCTAATGTGTAACTTTAAATACTAATTTATAATCTTTAACATATTTTATAAAAATGATATAAAAGGTAAAAGTTGAGTTAAGCAGCCATTGTGAAAATATTTGTAATAAAAAAACTTGCTGAAATGCCAGTATTAGGCTTAACAGGGTATTTTAATATTAGATTAGATAGAAAAAATAAAACTATTAAGTATTTATTGGAAAGGTAACAGCATCCTTCATTATTTGATATAGGGTTTAAAAACCTATGGGCGTTTAACAGAACCTTCCTAAAGCAAAATTTTTACTATTATTTTTTATGACCGTAAAATTACTGGTGCTTTAATTTTTGTTTTTTTATAAAAATATTTACTATTTTTAATTATGAAAACCATTATAGTATAAACCTTAAATTCTACCACCTTCCTTTAAATTTTAATGACAGCTTGTATCAAACTGTCTTGTTAATAGGGTACTTTTCTGTTCTATTTAAACAGAAATTTAATTATAAGGTTTACTTGTAATTGCTAATGGATGGTCTTAAGTCAAGATATGTTAGAGTGACTGCACACGAAAGTGTCTTTTTTTTAATATTTCTAAATATATAATTTAGTAACTATTAGAAGAGTTTGTTATTTGCGAGAAGCATAAATACACCATTAAACAATAACTATATTATTTATTTTAAATTCTACAGAAACAAAACTCAATATGAATTTCGTCACAAATACAAATGGGATGCGTTAATTTTAAAACGGCAGATAAACTCACTGTTGCCTTTCTTTTTCCCCATCAGTTGTCACAGGTTAAAAGTTAGCAGCTTTGCATAAACCATTTTATGTTCATTACATGGCACTTTTTAAAAGCAAAAGTGTGTAAAAAATATTATATTTTTTCTTTTTTTTATCATAACTTTTAAGGTTTTGTTGTTTAATGTCCCCTTAGAACATGAACCTGCAAGAGGCACCTTTGATGAACCAAAGCTTAAGGATGGTAGACAAAAAATCAGTTACAAAGAAGTCAGAAGCGTCATACAAATAAAGACGGAATAAACTATTTCATTTTAAACGCGTTGTTTAAATAGTGTGCGAGGAACAAAAGGGGGAATAATTAAAAGTGAGGCAGAACTGATGACCGCCTGGATTTTTACTACTGATTTTAAGTCAACCGACTTTCTACGTCCGACGCGACGGCTAGAATAAACGCAACCAAGTTAGCACACTGGTGAAATAACAAGCGACGCCAGTACTGCCGTCCTAAGTCAAAAGACGCATCTCAATATTTTAAGTTTGAGTAGAAAGTAATCACATCATGCATCAAATCCGATTAGGTTTCTATGTTCATTTTTTTTAAATGCGTCTAATTTTGGTATCGATTTTTCGCCATTATGGAGTTAAAATTCGTCTTTTTGCTAAGGAAATAGGTTAAACATAGTATCTAGCGTTCATAAGAGCCATAACATATAAATCAAAAATCTATTGAGATGCGTCTTTTTGGCTTAGGACGGCAGAGTAGCCAATCTGTGTTTTTAAAATATAATACATTTTTTGGATGGACAAATGCGCATACTTCCAAACATCATAAAATAGTTTTTCCCGTTGATACTTTACAGTTCCTCACACCGTACTAATATGGCTGATATGATACAATATTTTTTCTGTTTATGCAGCACATTTTAACCGATAAATACAATTTTAATTTTATTGGCTGTCGCTGTCATTTTCCGCAGTCTTCGACTAGTGTGGTCACGTTTTCGTAGAAAGCGACAAAGCTTTTTCGGGAAGCCGACTGAAGGAGTCGTACAGGCGTTCCTGTACCCTTGTGGATCGAGAAAATATTCACGCTAAATTAATGGCTTCCTTCTTCTAAAGCTAAACGCTGTAAGTGCAGATTTCTACAACATGATGATTCTATGTTTTGATGTCGAAGCACATACAGGGTGTCCTACCGGGAACTGCTGTGATTGATTTCTCAAAAAGTACGCTTTGGAAAATTTTGAAATTTTGGTAACAATATTAAGTCAGTGGAACACATTTAACTAAAATATTTTGACAGCTCTACCACTTCCGGGTATACCGGAAATTAATATCAACCTTTTTATATAAAATGGAACACCCTATACAGGGTGTCCCACCTGCTGCAATCGATTTTTTCGTAAAGTAGACTTAGGAAAATTTTGAAAATTAGGCAACATGATAAGGTCAGTGGGGGACATACGACTAAAATATTTTGACACTTCCAGCACTCCCGGTTACACTGAAAGTTAACGTCAACTTCCTTATTTTTAATGGAATACCCTATATATTATATATATATTTTTAGATTTTGCGTAAAATTCTAAATATATTTGCTGTATAATGTCCTATAAATATGTCCGTTTTTAACTTATTTTAGTTTCTATGTTAAAAATGACGTTTGCATGCCATTACATAACCATTTTTTTTTAAACAATAGCGTTTAATACAAAGTGGGGTTAAATTTCTCACAAAGAAAGAAATACTTTAGTAGACCGTATTGATATTTTAAAAATTAATAAATACAGGGTAGTCAAAAATATACGTTAAGAATTATAACGACAAAAACCTTAAAAGTCAATTTTTTCAAATGGAAACCCCTATTTTTATTCTATAATCTTATTAGGCGTTGAAAATAAGGGTAAGTTTGTAAAGGATGTCTATTTCAAAACTTTATAGTTTTTGTAATAATTGACAATTTAATATTTATCTATTCTAAATATGTTCTTCAGTACGGCTTTTAAGTTTGGCCAATAGTTGTCCATGGCTGCGAGATGCGACGACAACAAAAAACAATAGAATTTTATAAAAATAGGTATCATTGGACAGTTTAGGAATTATTAATTATTTTGATATTATCCATCATGCCGAGGAAATAAAATTATACACAGGAAGATTGTTTAAATTTGTTAATTATTTATGGGGAATGTAACAAAGTTTTATTCAGAACTTGTCACACATTTGCCGATAGATATTTAGATATTCAGAAATCTGCACCAAACACTGTTAAACGAATAATGGAACATTTTAGAAATTTTGGCCCTGTTAAAGTCAAAACCAATAGAAAAAACCCATTGTGGTTAATAAAACACAACATAAAAATATTTTAAATGAGGGGTTAACAAAAATTAATTATTTTAAATTTTTGTAATAAAAGGACCACCCTCATAATTTCTTTTTAAATACCTGCTTTCTCTAAATTTCGACATATTTTTTTACCTGTAAACCTCATCCGTGGACAGTCAGTATATTTTTAGATCACAGAAATTGGCAATTTTGTCAACCGTGGTGTTTTATTTGTTCCGTTAAAAAGGATTTTTATAATTCATTTACGGGTTTTTAAAATCTATAAAAATTTTCGCTATTTTGTTTTTGAGTTGTTTTTAATATTACATTTTTAATTAAATTAAAAGTTGCTGACTATAAACCAGATATTTTTTAGTTCTAGGTGAGGCATTTAAACAAATGTATTAAACAGTTTTGATACATTTATAATATTAAATTCTAGAAATATTCTAACTAGCTTTAAGATGAAACTGGCAAATGATTGATGCTTTATTTGCCCAACGTCGTTTACTTCTTTAAGGAAAATTAAACACAATTTAAATTGCGTACGGAGGTAAATACAGTCATTAATAAGAAGATAAAGTAATTTATCTTGCCCGATAATAATTGTCAAATATTTTCTTTGTGTTAAATTCTTTGCATTATTTGCAAAGTAAAAAAGTTACCAAGTAAATGAAAATTCTTAAAGTAAAGAAATAAAAAATATTAATTAGCAAGATTTAGGCTTTTAAAAACGCTTAAAAATTAGGTATATAAGCGGTAGACCATGGTGGAAGATAACTTTATTTATAAGACAATAAAAAATTACTTTATAAATCTATTTTTAATTTTGGGCCTTAGCCTTACGCTCAGATATAAGTTGCTTTAAGCAAAGCTTTATAAGCTCCTTAATCATAATTTGTAAAAAATCTGTTGTATTTGCAAAATCAGTTCTTGAATACTATTTTTTATCCAATGTATAATGTCCTATACCCAAATGTAACCGTTTTTGTTTTATTATATTTTTTTAGTATAAAAACAGGGTTTGCATAACCATCGGTTTATTTTATATTATCCTTCCTTATAAAAAAGCATTGTCTAATATTATAGTAGGGGAGCCCACGATGTTCTATGGGGATTTACTCGAGGGTCATAGAGACCCATTGGATTGCAAAGCTTGGATAATAAAAGAGAAAAAAAATATATAAGGTATACATTTTCATCGGTGGGGCAAGCGGCTATAAATTTTAAAATATGTCAAAAACATAATATTATTATTTCGGCTTGTGGAAATCATTAGGACGACGCTTAAATTGTCAGTTTAGTAAAATATACATTGGTTAGCATGTAATTAACTTACCATATTAATCTTCTCGCGCTCGACAATTTCTGATGGATATTTCTGTTTTTAAGATCGGCCCTGTATACGGAGCTCATATTTGGTGGAGGGGTACTTCACCGGGTAATTTCGAATTCCCCTCTTAGGCTCCCCTACCATTGATAGAAGTTGAGATTTTCATAGCATACTGTATTAGCCCTGTTCGTAGAGAAGTACAAACCAGTCAGCGCCAACCGGGGTAATTATTTAGTCAGGTGGACCGGTTGCCAACTGGTCACCAGATGTTTATAAATCTGATTGGCGTTGGCGTTGGCGATTGATGTTTTGACAATACAATAACAAAATAAAGGGTGGTTAAAAACAAGGTCCATTTTTACAATACAACGTGTCCAGAAAGAAGGGCAGTATGGGCATCTTGGAAATAGGAAGAGATACGAAGACGGTCCTTATATTCTAATATTAGAATTTAAAGTTGATTTTAGTACAAATTCAATGATGTATCACACATTAGGATTTATTTTTAAAACAGACCTGTATTTTTAGGAATTTGAAAAAATAATTAACTTTGCATTTTAAATTAATAACTTACTTAATTAAACAAATCATAACTTAATTAAACCCCTTAGCATCGCTAACTTACATTTTTAAATACGGTCCTGATATTTTATTATCTAAATTTCAAAGCCAATTTTATTTCGAATTTAGTTCAGCGATAATTAAAAAGTAAAAAATTAAATAAAAGCAAAAAAAAAAAACTATTAAAAAATAACAAGCCTTTTAATAAAATGCCCTAAAAGGATAGAATTAACAGTTAGATTAGGCAGTTCAACATGTTATAACAAATTTAGAAAGCAGTATTTTAAGAAGTTCCGAAAAATCTTTTCTTGGGATTTCTTAGAAACTGAATACATACTTATAAGTTTCCTCTTTATAAGCTTTTAAAACGTGCATAAGTAACATGTAGTCCTATCTGCAATCCCGACGTTTTAGGGTCCGTTTAATTAAGTATAATTTTAAATTTTCTACAAATTTTACCAAAACCCAGAATTATCAATTGAGAATATACAAACTTTTTCCAAAAAAAAAAAACTCATATGAGCGGTACTCGTATACCAAGTATCTCAAAGAATGTGAATTTTGCTCAAGAGGAAGTACTATTTTTACAATATCGAAGATCTTTAAATTCTTTTAGGTATTAATGTCGACAACTTTTACATTTAACTTTTTCTAATAGGAGGTATTATTTAGCTTGAAATTGCAAAAATACATTTTTGCCTCTAAAAGCCACCTCCCCTTCATCCTCCTAACTTGCGTTATTTTGGTCCGGAAGTGTTTTTTCTTACATAGTTAGGATGCCCAGTTAACAAAACTAACCATTAGTTTGCTGTAAGTCATTTTTTGCAATCAGGTATTCCGTTTGGACTATAATTAATTTTATCACTTTTTTTTTTTTCAAAACAAGTCTGACATTCTCTTTCTTACCATCTGTTATTGTGACAACTTTTATAAATAAATATATAACCTCAAAAAACTTGCAAAGAAATATATCCTCGCTGCGGCCAAGAGGAGAAATAAAAAAGAGTAAATCTCTAACTCCTCTAGAGACTTTGTTGGTCGCAGTACCCATGGAACGTCCCTAATGTAGTTTACCAATTTTCAACTAAACATCGCCTTAAAAGATACATTCTATAATAATTAATATTTTTATGCAAAACTTGTATGTAATTTCTTACAAAATATTATTGTATTTTTAATTATTCTAAGTTATTTTCTACATCTCCGACATGGTTAATAATATTATCAAATGACTGTACATATTAAGTAATAATGATTTAAAATACATTTTCAGAAATACTGTTAATTTGATATGTTGTTAATATTTGGAATAAAGCTTTCGAATACGCTGAACAGCCACCTGTGTCCCTGGGCCAGTACCAAAACTGACCTCATGATGTTCTTTATACTTCCCTAAAACCTGTTTCCAGGGGGTCCCTTCTTGGACGCATCCACTTCCTCATATACCAACCATATAGCCAATAGCTGGGTGACCCTGGGAATCCAAGTCTGTTAAAAAATACAGGGTGTTAAAGTTTTGTTGTTTTTTACATGTCGCCATTTTATAAATCTCTTAAAAACCCTTTAACCAATTTGGTTGAAATCTTTGTACAATCTTATTAAATAAAATAAGACGCTTGTAAGAAGCCCCACTCTAAGTGGAAATTATAGTGTCGTGCTTTTTAGGTCTAGTGCAAACACGAGCCCAAGGGTGCACTGTGGAAAAGGTTACCGCCACTTAATTTTCTATGGATTTTTATATTATTTCTAGTATTAGTTCACATTTTTAGTCGCTCTATACTTCTCTTCGTAGCTTTGTGTTGGAGAAAAAAATGATGAAGCCCAATTCTAAGACGTTCTAAAGAATATACAGGGTGTCCATTGTTTTTAAATACAGTAAGGACAATTCAAAGAATTATCTCTTCCTTTCTCTTTGTATGAAATTTAGGTAAAACAAAATATTACTTTTTAAATAAAGCACCCTGTATATTATGTCATCACTTAAGAGATCGTCCAAAAGCGCTTTTATACGACAATTGATATGTCAACCTCTCAGGTTTTGGATATATTAAAATTGTCCAACAGTGCTCAAAACTTGGCTGCGATCTGAAGCGTAGCAAAATTTTACAAAGTAGCATTTAAGGTAGTAACTCTTTTTGTTTAAACTAAATATAGTCCCTGGAGCCAGTAGTAAAATTACCTTTATGAAAATGGCACTTTAAGAACCTTTTTGGGTGGTTTTCTTTTGACAAGTCTACCAAGAATATTCATACCGCCATATATGAAAGCGGCGCTTTAACCCAGCCTGTCAATGGACAAATGACAAACGTGTCACTTTTTTGTCAGGACAAGTTTACCACAATGTTTGTAGCAAATTTCTTAAGCTGTTTGCAAAAACGTAAGTGTTAGAGTCACGTAACCATAAGACCCATGGACATGTTTTGGGTATTGAATTGGGCGGGTTTCGTAACTGTAACCCTTACGACTTCGGCACATTGTTTAAAGATTTTATTTAAAACATTGTGAAAAACTTGTTTGACAAAAAAAGTGACGCGTTTGACATTTAACAATGAAAAGCTGGGTTAAAGCGCTGCTTTCATATATGGAGGTATGAATATTCGTGGTAGACTCGTCAAAAAAACTCACCCAAAAGGTTCTAAAAGTGCCATTTTCATAAAGTTAATTTTACTACTGGCACAGGGACTATATTTAATCTAAACAAAAGGAATTATTACCTCAAATACTACTTTGTAAAATTTTGCTACGCTTTAGACCGCAGCCAGGTTTTGGCTTTGTTGGACAATTTTACTATATCCAAAACCTATAGAGGTTGACATATCAGATGTCGATAAAAACACTTTTTGAACGATCTCTTAAATGATGATATAATATACAGGGTGCTTTATTTTAAAAAATCCTATTTTTTGTTTTACTTTAAATTTTAATTCAAAAGAAAAAGGAATTGATAATTCTTTCTTATTGTATTAAAATATCCGAATTTGCTTTATTTTTGAGATACTGGACGTTAAAGATTAAAAAAAAGTTGATAACTTTGAATATCTTAAAATTTGTTTAACCGACTTAAATAAAATTTGGTACAGTTATTAAATGTATTAAGGCGTAGGTAGGCTCTACCTAGATTAGGATTATTAGATTCAGTGGTCACAATAGCCAATATTATTGAAAACAAAAAGCACGCCACTAACTTGAATTCTTATATTTTTCTAATTCAAACTAATATATTTTTTCTAATTAAGCAATAAATCGATATATTAATAAACATCATAAAATAAAACCCAAAACTAAAAATAAACAATTTCGACTTTAGTGGGTAAAGAAAATAACAACTTCCGTTAAAGTACCTAAATTCCTACTCATTTTAAGACAAATAATTGATTTTTTTTTATTTTGCATTTTCCACTATGTTCTCTATGGGTACTTCTTAAAAGAAATGAATGAGACCATTTTTCTTTTTTTGATATCAAAGCTAAATAAGAAGAAGACAGAAGAGACTAAAGTTTATTTAAATTCTTAATCAGGAAAAGTTAAACTTTTAAAAAGTTAGTGACGTACTTTTTTACCAAAAATATAGGCTGTGAAGCTTACTAAGACGCTACAGGACTCAGTTATCCCTAATCTAGGTAGAACTTTACAAGCCCTCTATAACAATTAATAGGTGTACCAAACTTTATAAAAATCGGATTCTTTAAAAACTTTAACGAAATATAGCAAGTTCGAAAATATGTTAAAGGATTTTTATATAAAACAACATAAGAAATTACCCCTTAAGTTTCGTACCGTAGTTAGGAAACATACCCTGTTTATAAAAAAGAGTCAATAAAACATAAAGTAAGAAGTTGGTTTGGTTTTAATGAAGGCCTTTTTGCCGCTTTTTTGACTTTTATGGTGTAATAATTTGTTTTTAATAAGTTTGAGATCCCCCTCGAGAATATTGAAGTTCCCCACCCAGAAAAATTTTTGAATTCAACACTGTGTTTATAAGTTGCAAATTTTATTATTTTAATCTATGCGCCACTGTATACAATCATTCGCAATTGTATAAAGAAAGTAATAGGGCGTATTTCACACTCTTTAAATTATTAAGACACTTTGTTATTTTAAAAGTGAAAATGATTATCCTTAATTTACGTTATGTAGATATATCGGCTACTGACTTTTATGTTAGATTTATTGTTCTTTTGTAAAATTTACATGCATAAATAATACATTTGTCTTTTGGAGGCAGACAATATTCCACAATAAATCCATTTATCAAACCCTAGTCTTGTTTGGAACATTTAAAGGTATATCAGATTTTAAAGTATTATGGAAAATATAAAATGACTTAAAGCAGGATCGAACGGGCTCACCAAAAAATAAATAAAGTATTTTAGTCTTTACGCAGCGCATCTAGTCTAAAATATCAGTTATTTATAAATAATTTATAAATTTTAATTAAAGTGTCTTTTTATAGTCTTTCTCTCAAAACCTTACTTAACCAACTGAAAACAAAATATATTGAATAATAAATAGGTAACAATAAATCTTAAAACAAAAATTTAGTAAACAGCCTGTACATGGCGGGTTTATTTATTCACACTATACAAATATTTCAACTTTTTCAATTATTTTTTGGTGGAAACATCAACAATTGGACTGTATGTTTTAATTTTGAATTTTGTTAATTTGGGCCTGGGATTACTTCTTTATTTAAACTCTTCTTATTTTTAAAACATCTTTTTATTATTTACTAGCCAACCCGTGCACCTTCGTTGAGCGTTAATTAAATTTCCTCAGAAATTTTTGTTTAATCATAATAAAAAATAGCCTATACCGGGTGATGCATCGCCGGGCGGGACATAGGAAATCCCATGTAATTTTTAATGGGGTCAATTATTGGCTCCCCTAATTATTTTTAGAGAAAAATTCTATGGTCTATGGTAGAAACTTTAGATTTTTTGGTTAACCCGTTTGCTAGTGAGATGCTAATATAGGTACTTTTAAAAATTGTTACATTAATATCGCCTAATATTTATGAACAACAATAAAAATAATAGTTAGCGTGACATTACGTTGTCATTTTAAAATTTAGTGCTTTATTATTATCAAAAAATCGTACAGTGAAAAGATTAAAGTTGTATTTATACAAACAAATTAAGTTAAATTAAACTAAACTTGAGTAACAAATTTCAAGAACTTATGACATTTATAATATTTACATGCTTCAATAAATTATTAATATTATTACAATAATTATTATGTTGGAAATACTTAAGATTTAAAAAAAATTAAATATTCCTTCATTGACTGCTAGACAATAACCCAGACGTTCATAAAATAGTCTTCTTACATTGGCTAGCTGGTAAATTGAAATTTTATTGCATTCTGCAAAAATAACTCATCTAGATTAGAGTAATTTTTGTTCTTGTATATCATGCTTTTTAAATGGCCCCAGAGGAAGAAGTCATTTGGCAAAATATCAGGAGACCTGGGTGGCCAATTTATTGTATGATGTAAGCCAATAAAATTTCCATTTAAAGCATTGTGTAAATATTCCCGAACAACCAAGGTATTATGTGCCGGGCAGCCATCCATTTGGTACCAAATTTCCTGATTTTCTCTGGATACATCATTTAAAGCGGGTAAACTTAGTTCTTTGAGTAGTTCCAAATAAAATTCTGCATTCAAATTTTGATTAAGAAAAAATGATCCAGTAATATGTTGTCCGAAAATCCCCGCCCAAACAAACATTTACTTTCTGTGGATAGTGCGTCCTCGTTTCGACAAATCTGTGTTGGTTTTCTCCTGAATAGTATAATAGAAGAAAGAGAATTTTCATGATCCGTTTAGTATTTTTGACGATAAGCAAACAAACAAAGTTTGAAACTTTACCTTTATAATATTAGTATAGATTAATTACAATTCTTGTGTAAATTTATTTGAGTTATTAAACTATACCTAATTTATAATGAAAAATAGCTCATTTTTATTATAAAAACTCTTAGTGACCTTTTACCGAAAAATTTTGTTTCAAGTATATCAAAATTTTTTTAATAAACTTTTTAACTGACTAACTTAGCAACGTCTCACAACAGTATTTAAATTTTTGTTTTTCTAAAACGGTGTGTTTTCAAAGTATTCATTATTAAACTTAACTTATCTATCTTATTTTTACTATAATTTTACTGCTTTTTACACAATGTGGCTGGGGGTCTTAGGAGGTACTTGGTTGTTAAGCGGTGTTATGAGGTCCAAGTTGAAAATAGGTGTTAAAAAAACAACAAATATTAAACACTCCATAGTTTATCTCACTCTTTTTAAATATACCTTTACACTTTGCAAATATTAAAAAATAGTGTGTTGGTGTCCGTGAAATTTATTGGATGTGAGGTCCAATTTGGTCTCCACAATACTGCATTGTTGTGAGGTTTAGAATTTTGTTATCCACTCTCACGAGACTATGCGAGGTTTTGATGACGCAAGTATGTGTTTTAGCCAATTCGGACGTAGAAAATGATGTGAGGGTTAAAAAAACACTTAACTAAGCTAAATGTTGCAAATTTAGTAAAAGAATGTTTCTTGATATTATTTCCCCTGCTACCATTCGCCATGCAGAACAAATTTTAATATACATTTTATTGATCTTTATGTCAATAGTTTTAAAATTTTGAAATGTTTATTTAATTCAATGAAAATTTTATTTTTAAAACCCTCTATGTTTGACCTATATAGACCAATATCCTAATTATTGTTTTTTTGTGCCTGTTAACCATGAAATACTTTTTTAGGAAATCTATAATAAAATAGTTCTTATAGATTAAGAGCCCATAAGCGGCGGCAAACCTTCGTTATTTTCTAAAAGCTGTTAGTTTTAATGTGCATGCTTCCAACATAGGTAAAAGCGATGCTAGACTATGAAGTTTGACTCATAATGGCTTTGGCAGGTACCAGGTACGAAAGGTTAATGAAGTAAACTTAACTTTCGTCATTTTATAAAAGCTGAATTTTAGATATGTCACTTGGATACCTATTAGAAGATATTTTTTCAGTCGCCAGACAGTTTTAACAGTTTCAACTCCTTGACAGACAAACATTTTGAGTGGCCTAATTGTCTGTGGAAGTCCAATATTTCTGTTATTTAACAAGATATGACACAAGGTTTTGTATAAGAGTTGTAGGGTTTTCAAATAGGTCCTAAAAATATTTTGATTTTTACAGAGTGTACCAAAAAAAATTGTAACAGCTATAACTTTTTTTTGGGACACTCTGTATACACCGAAATATTTTAAAGACAGGCCTATTTGGAAACCTTACAACTCTTATTTAAGACTTTTTGTAGAACCTATATTGTTATTGTTAAATAACAGAATTATTGGACTTCAAAATGTTTTTGCTGATAAGGGGTTAGAAGTTTCAAAACTGTTTGGAGTCGAAGATAATATCTTTTAATAGATACCACTTGGTATCTATTAGAAGATATTGTTTGTTACTTACAAATCTAAAATTTGGCTTTTACAAAATAATAAAAGTAATGTTTTTATTAATTAACCTTTCGTACTTCTACCTATATTGAAAAAGATATTGCTCTCAAACTTTCAGTTTTTACAAAATAACGAAGTTCTGCTGCTTACGGGCTCTTGGACTATTACTTAGTATCTGCAAAAAATACTTTTAATTTTTTTTTGTAACCTAGAGATGAAAAATTTTAGGTTATCCTCTTTTAATTAATTTTTAAACCTTGGATTTTTAATAAAACTAGCTGCTATTAAGGCAGTTGTGATCTTTCCTTAGTAGCAGCTAGCTTAAAAAAAATCAAGAAATTACAAAATAGGTAAAAAAATGATAACTGTTGTAGGAGTAAAGAATCCTTAATGATAGCCCCAAAAGTAATTTTTAAATTAATTTTAAATTCAGTGGTTTATTTTTGAAAAACCCTTCTTACATACCCATCCCGTTTAAATATTTACTGCGCCTTTTTAAAATCAAAAATTTATATATACAGTGAAGCCCAAAACACAATTACGACCATTACCATTAATTTTTTTAAATGTAAATATCTACATCTTTATTTATTCGATGCACAAGTTATAAATTTGTTGAAAATGAGATGTTTTCATATAAAAAAATAAGTTCGTAGTTAAGGGCTTATTATTGGACCTCCAGGTATACATAAATCACCAGAATTTTAAATAAATTTGTTAAAACACAAATTTTGTAAGAAATAGATGGTGAATTTCTTGTTAGCTCTTTTAGACATGGTACATGAAATATACTTAGAATTTGATGCAAATTGTTAAAATGAAATAAAAATTAGGCTTTTTCATTTAAATAAGTTGATGGTCGTAATTGGTTCTTGGGCTAACATGTACGCATTAGTTATTCATTAAAAAACGCAATAAAAAATAAAAACCGACCAGGTTTAGTTTCTTTTTCTAATAACAAACCAGTGAATTTTAAATTAATTTAGACATTACTTTTGGTGCTCACTGTAAAATAAAATGTATTTAAAATAAAATATTAACTTCAAGTATCAAGTCATATGGCTCCCAATCATATTTATTTTTCAATAATTTAGAATTACTCCTTTATGAAGCATGTTTTAATTATTTTGATTAAATACTTTTTAAATAGCTATAATCAAATTACTTTAAAAATAGCTTTTTTTTAAATCAAAATCCTATTGAATTTACGTCTTCCAAAGAATGCATAAAAAAATGTGTAAAAGGGAATTCGCATAGGAAAGAACCTCGGAAAATGATTTAGTGGTGGAAAGACATGGCGGTATAAAATGTGTTTTAGGCATAAGTCGCAGTTTTATTTATCTGTTTCTTTCTGTTTACATAATTTGCATACTACAAAAAAGGAACAAATTTACACGCTACGAAATCTTCCTTCTTCGGATCTTAATATAAGAAAATAGTTAGTCGAACGACAATGTCAAGGTTAACATAAAATGTACAAAATCGCTTAAAATAGTGTCTATTTATTTTACAATTGATTTATGCTGCCGTGGTAAATACAAGGTAAAAAAGAGAAAAATATTTAAAAATCATAGTTTCTCATATTAGTACATGGTAACCAAAAATAGCAACAAAAAACTATAATTTTTAACGGATTCTTTTTTTTATTATTTTTATACCCTTTAATTTTTTAACGGTAAAATCTACCATAGTGATTTTTAAACGCGAAAGAGGTGATTGCTTGATAAATTGGGAATTGGGACCAAAAAATGTATTACTTATTTTATTTACACCGGAATAATACGTTTTTTTATATACAAGTTATACAGGGTGTCTCTAGAAAGTGCGGAAAAATGCTACCACAAATTTCTAAGGCTAAATATGACGATCTAACCAAAATTACCCTTTTTCAAAAGTGGATGATTTTATAGATACAAGGTGTTAAAAATTCAATCTGGTTTTGGTTTTTCATAAATAATTTTGTTTATAATAGGTGTATTGTTACAAAATATGGCTAAAGAGAGCTCTCAGAGGTAAAAATTAGAACCTGCCATCAATTTCACCTTAGTTTACCTGTAAAAGTTATACGTGATAAAATTTATTTGATCAGCCATTTTTAAGACATTTAAATTTAATGCCGCCGCCAGACATTGGGCCAACTACGACAAACTTTGGCAAACAACCATTGTGTGGACGGGTAGTTCATCTACATTCGTCTTGATTGGCCCAACTTTTCTCGAGTCCGCTTACTTACAAATAGTTTGCCAAATGTTTTGACAAATAGTTCGGCCACAAGTTCGCCCAATATGTGGCGGCAGCATTAAAAATTAACTCTCTGTATGGTCAAGTCTAAGCAATACAGGGTGTTTCAAAACAAGATGCTGATACTTAAGATTGTGAATTCTTAGGTAATTTTAGGAACTTCAGAGGGCGCCACCTGTGATATTTTGCACAAATTAAAAACGAAATACCTTTTTTAAGCCACTCTGTATGTAACATTTTAATAAACAATTTTATTTTTTAATATATTTCACATAAAAAACTATACTAGGTAAAAGTTGATTTAAGCAGCCGTTGCTGAGATTTCTAGATTTAAAAAAATCACTTCCTATTTGGCCAGGTGTAAGCTATACAGAGGGTTTCAGAATTTATTGCTAATCTTTTAGAGTGTAAATCTTAGGTTATTCTAAGAATAAAAGTTTAACTAAACCTATATCCTAAACGGTCTAACGTTTGAGTTACAGAGTGATGAAAAATATTATTTTTTTTTAACTTTACCACCCTATTTCTTAAAAGTTAGGTCACATTTAGGACATGATTTTAGTTGAACTTCTCTTTTTAAAATCACCTAAGTATTCACACTTCAAAAGATTAACATTGTGGTTTTTTTAAATCCGGATATCTCAAAAACAGCTGCTTAAATCAACGTTTACCAAGTATACCTATTTTATGTAGAAATTTTTGTATAATAAAAATTTGTATTTAGAAGTTACATACAGTGTGGCTCAAAAACTTATTTTGTTTTTAATTTTGACAATATATCGCAGGTGGCGCCCTCCAAAGTTAATAAAAAATGAATAACATATTTTTATTTCTCACCTTCCAAAAAACCCTCCTAGCCAAATATTTTGACAATAGACCTATTATTTATTTTTATTTATAAAAAAAAACTAAAACCAAAAAATGTTCAACACTTTTGTGTCTCCAAAATCACCCACTTTTAGACTAAGATAAGTTTGGTTAGAACGTCATATTTGAGCCTCGGGAATCTGTGGTAGCTTCTTCTCGCACCTTTTAGAAACACCCTGTATAAACCTTATAATTAAAAAGTATACAGGGTGTTTCCTTACTACGGTACGACACTCAAAGGGTGATTTTTTTGTCTTTTGTCAAAAAAGATTCTATAAATATGTCCGGACTTACCTCATTCCTGAGGTACAGGGCGTTAAAGTTTTAACAAAAGTTGGTATTTTTTAAATCTGTTAAGAACCCTTTAACCGATTTAGATGAAGTTCGGTACACTTATTTAATGTAGTAAGGCACTTGTAAAGCTCCTCCTAGATTAAGATCATTTTGGCTAGTGGAGTCTCAGTGAGCCACTACAGCCAATAATACTAAGAAAAAAAAAGTACGCCAATGATTTTAAAAATTTTATATTTTTTCAGATAAAGGAATAATAGACGCAACTTTTTAGTCTCCTGTAATTTCTTTCGCAACTCGCTTCGTTTTTGAGAAAAAAAATTAAAACCACTTTAAGTCATTCTAAAATGTAGCCATAAACAGCATACAATAAAAATAAACAATTGCGACTTTAGTAAATAAGAAAAATTACAATTTTGATAGAATATACAGCTGCCTATTTATTTTAAAGCAAATAATTGTTAGGTTTTTATTTTTGCTTTTATATCATGTTGTCTATGGGTACCTTTTTAAAACAATTAAAGTGGTTTTAATATTTTTCTTGAAACGAAACTAGATACGAGGAAAATACAAGAGACTAAAATATTGAATTTTTATTAGCATAAACAGAAAAAAAGTACAAAAACTTTATAAAAAGTCAAGGACATATTTTTTTTTCTTAATAATATTGAGTGTGGTGCCCACTGAGGCGCTACTGGACCCAATAGTCTTATTCTAGGCAAAGCTTTACAGGCACCTTATAACATTAACTAAGGGTGCCAAATTTTATCTAAATTAAATAGAGGGTTCTTAGGATATTTAAAAATACCGACTTTGTTGAAACACTTTAACGCCCTGTATCTTAGAAATAAGTCCGGACATGTTTTTTTAAATAAAATACAAAAGACATCATCCTCTTAAGTTTCGTACACCAGTTAGGAAACACTCTGTATACAGGATGATTCTTAACCTATGCGCGTAAATTTGGGAAATTATTACTAAGTAGAAACAATAACCAAACATGAAAAAAAGTTAGTAAAATATTTCTATCTATTAAGATAATCAAGTATTTTAAATTAAATAAAAACGCGAATTATGAAGACAAATAATAAATAGTATTTTTTGTTTTGGAAATTATTTAGTTCAGTTTTTACAAAGCTTTGTAAAATTATTTGGCTGATTTTTTGTTCTTTATAAAAAAATACAATAAACAAGTCATGGTGTTTATAATTGGCATAAGTAATGGTACAGTTTTCTTTCAGTTTTTTTTACGCGATTAGAATTACAATTAGGGCTTATAGTGATTAATCATTATTTGTCCGTAGAAGTATACCTGTTTTGTCTAATTTAAATATTTAGTTATCTCCCCAACTAAAAATAATTTATTATACCATTTTTTTTTAAATTTTAAGTCATTGTCCTATAATATCGCAAGTTCATGCGTAAAGGTGGTTAAAAATCACCCTGTGTAATTTATATCAAGAACAACTAAGACGACAATAAAAATGCTGAAGGCAATTTTAAATGAGAAGTCCACCTGCAAATACCGTTAGGTTAAATTTTTAAATTTACTAAAAATTGGCCCAAATCTATTTGGCAATCAAAAAAAGTTTAATTGCCATTAATTAAACTTTAACAAATTGGGCCGTGTGTCAAATAAAATAAAAATAAAATTTGATTACACTCAGTGCCTAATAGATTTGCGCCATTTCTTAATAAATTAAAATTTTTAACTTAACGGGATTCGCAGCTGGACTACTCAAATTACTTTCTTTAAGAAAGTGTAATTTAAATTAACGAGACCATAAGAGGTCCTTTAAAAACACACATGAATTATCATTGTACTAAATGATCCAACTTTACGAGACCATAAGAGGTCTTGGTGTGTATACCCTGGACCTCGCAAATATATTCGACGATGGGAGAGTATGTGTTTTAGTGGCCCTCTATCTAAAATGCGTCGAACTAAGGAAAAACTATTAATGGGTGTTGTGAGGTCTTTTTAAAACATATGTGTTATAGGTATAGAATTAATCGTCGTGCGACGGAGAATACTACTGAGAGGTTCTGTTTGTTCCGAGGTCCGATTTTTGGACCTCGCAAGAAAAAAGACCTCACAACGTCGGTGGACGGTGGGCTATTTACCTCGCAAGACTTTGAATGACACCCATTTGAAACCTGTTTTTTCCCCTATTTTACACTTTTTTTTCATTAAAAACTATACTTTTAAGAATGCCGGTAAATTAGGTTGAGTAATGAAAACTTTTATTTAAGAGTTAAATACAGATTTAAGAAAAGGTACCGCAGGTTGCAACATCTGAATTTAACTATAAAAATAAAAGCATATTTTTTTAACTCTGAAAATACGGTATAGCTAAATATTGTGGCAATACATCTAATATTAGCAAAATTATTTATAAAAATACTAAAACCAGATTAAACATTTGATACCTCTGTATCTGCAAAATTAACTTTTGACTTAAGTAAGTTAGTAAGTTAGATTAGATCATCAAACTTAAGCTTCAGTAATGTGTGGTTGCTTATTCTCGCTCCTTTTTAAAATACCAGAATGATTCTTTAAACAGTAGTTTAGGGTTTTAAATAAAGAAATCCCAAAATGAGCCACCTTTAAGCAATTGCATTAAAATTTTCTTGTCTCAAAAATAATTATCTGTCTTAAAAAACACTTTTTGTAAAGTTTATATAATTTTAATTGAAACAGTAAAAAACAATTTCAAGCACTCATCCGGGGCGGCCTCTTAGTTAAGCATTGGTGGCGGGGTAAAAGTTTAATAGAGCTATCCAATAGAAATCTTTGCCCAACCAATGACACTTAATTTGGTTCAGTTGAGTTACAAAATAATATTTGGTTTTTACCATAATAAAAAGGTTATTAAACATTTTAAGAAAATTAAAACTTTTATGTTCTATAAGGAACTATTTTGTCCTTGCATAATATAATAAAAGTTAAGATTATTTTAAAAGAAATAAATTAATGGAAAAAATTAAATATAAAACTACTTACATAACAGGGAAGGTTCAAACTCTTAACACAGGTTAATTAGCTCTTGGTTAAAATTATTTTAATCTAATAAAATAAAATCTTAACAAGACGGCAAAATGTGAACTCGGCTAATGGTTGCGTCTCAAAAATGTGGTAAATAGTTTACCAAATAATGTGGAAAACAGTTTACCAAAACTTACTGCTGAACTGGTTAACTACTTTTTAGAAACAATGGAAGTGGTGTAAATAGATTGTTCCTCCTAACCAAATTTAAACAGAGACTTACGCAATAACGAAAATATAAATTTAAATAGCCTAATGTATTTAAAAACTTCTTCAAAATGTTTTCCATTAAATCTCCCTAATGGTTAACTTTTGATCCCATGTTTATAGGGACAACTACACTTTTAACAAGGAATGACTTTCTTAAATTTTTTACATTTGTTTAGAAACACCCTGTATACATGGTTGTAAATAATTTTTGGTAATATATTTTATGCCTTTTTATATTAAGAAAAACACTACTTTTAGGTCGGAAATCATTGTATAAATGGTTGTAAATCATTTTTTTGGGACTATATCTTGGGCACTTTATATTGAGAAAAAACCTAGTACTTACTGACTTTTGAACTAAAAAATACATTTTTTATTATGGTAAGCGAAGTAAAAACTTTTAAAACTATAATAAAAACCATTTTCTGTTAAGTGTTTTTGTCAGTTTAAAGTACCAAAAGTATAGGCTGTATCATATTAAAATAATATTATCGTTGGCAAACGAAATTTGACGTGTACATTTTGCCATGTCCTTTAAATTTACTAACTCTTTTCCTATATTCGCCTTGATATGTTTACAAGAACATTTCACATGCTGTATAATATTTTGCTTGATTTAAATGTCTGTCACTTGCGAGACTTCGCCGACGCAGACGTCTGCAGTCGAGAACTCGTACGTTATCAAGAAAATGGAAATATGAAAAGTTGGGCATTTCTAGGAGTAACTGATATTTTACGTGTAAGTGCAGTTATAAAGTGGCATAAATTTTTTTATTTTAAAGGAGACGCGTTTTGGAATTTTAAGTTGCTTTTACTTTAGATTTTATATACAAGGTGTTCAGTTTTGTTGTAAGGAGGTATTACGTGTAGTTAAGCGGCTGCCATTAATTTTTAAGTCGGTGGTTGATCGAAGAGGGCCAAAAATTGGCCATTGCGGTCTCCGAACGTAAACTCCGCAGATTTCCTTCCATTAGAATGGCGGAAACCAAAAATATACTTGCCTAAATGCACTACATTAGCTATTCAGATTTACGTTTTTGGAAAAATTATTTTGAAAAAACTACAAAACTAACATTAAAAAATTAAAAATTAACAAAACAGAATTTAATAGAATTTTGAGTTAAAATTAAAGTTAATTCTTCACAGCATTTCATAAACAATGACCAATTCTAGCCACAAAAATAACTACATTGCATGCTATGACTGGTTGGCCCTGCGCCTGTCTCTACCATTTAACAAAATTTAATATTTGGCCAGCTTTTGTCAAATCGTAGCACTATCTGAAATACTGTATATTTGGTGTGCGTGAAGTGATATTAAATGTAGGCTATTCTTTTATTGTACTGAATCGATGGGTATTATTTAAATTATTAATAACACATTTTAAAGCTATCTGCAATCACATCGTTCTGCAGAGATCTGAGTATTAGGCCGACTGGACCATGCAAATTACTGATAGTGGTATTAGCTGCAAAAATCAGACTAAATTAACAATAAAGGCCATTATTTCTTGGAAGTTTAAAGCGCCTGGTATGCGTATGGCCGCCGAAAATGAGAAGTCTGGTATCGAACATTATTAATTATGAGGTTTTGTATTATTTTAAAATATACTAATGAGACAGAGCAGCTCTTTCTTGGAATCAGATGGGAATGCTTAGGGTTGTGAGACGCCATACCCCAGATATGAGATTCAATATTCCAAGGGAGGTCTGATTTGGGTCACATATAAGGTGTATAAATTAGAAGCGGAAAATACTTTTGGCTCGAAAGAGAAATCCAAGCTTTTTTGAAGCTGCCGTGGCTATAGATACAATGTGTTTATGCCAGTTAAGGTTACTTTCAAATGTGACGCCCACAAGATTGAAGGTGTCTTTGCTCTGTAAAACTTGGCCGCTCATAAGTAGAGGATGAGTATTTGATGACTCTTTCGCGACAAGGAACATGATTGTGTTTTGGATGAATTAAAATGGACGAGATTTTTAGTCGCCCCATATCCAATATTAAATTAAGATCCTGCGAAAGAGATATCTGCATCGCTCTGCGTTTGTTTTCCAAGTCAGGTTTAGTGATGGGTTTAGAACCTGAAAACTGGAGTGAAGGGTACTATCGTCGGCGAAACTATGAATGGAATTAGTTGTGGACGAGAGAAGGTCGTTGATGTGAAGAAGAAACAATGTTGGTGCCAGAACTGAGCCCTGAGGGACTCCAGCATTTACTTGGTGAAAGCTTGAAGAATGGCCGTCCACAATAACTGGATACTACGTCGATCAGATAGATAACTAGAGAGCCAAGTACAGAGTTTAGTTAAAAGACCATAGGAGGGAAGTTTATTAAGAAGTGCTAGCATGCTAGACCTGGTCAAAAGCTTTGGATATATCAAGAGCAACGATCGGGGACTCACCACAGAGAAGCTCGGGAGACTGTATTCCAAGCAGTGTGATTATGAGAGGAAAGTAGATCTGCTGTAGATCTTTGTGGCGAGAAATCTACATACTGCCTGTCATGCAAAATTTTGTGTTTTTCGAAGTACTTAAGAATTTGTGAATTAATTCATTTTTCCATTACTTTACAAAAAAGAACTGAGAGGAGTGAAATTGGTCTATAGTATAGGACGGACGGAGAGTTAGATCTCGTTCTTGGGAATAGGTTGAACACGTGCAGCTTTCCAGCTCTCCGGAAAGATACCTGTGTCGTAAGAAATTCGAAAGAGCCAAGTTAAGATTGGTGCAAGTTCTGGAACATTTTTTAAAACGATTGCTGGTATGCCATCCAGCCCAGACGATTCTTGGTGTTAAGGGAAGAAAGGATACGCTTAATGTGTTTTACTTTAAAAATAATATCGGGCATCTTATGAGGAACTGGGGTAACCGTTGGAATTGGATGATTTGCAGGAGAGTCAAGGGTTGAATTGGCCAACGATTCGCCAAACATCCGTCTAAACTAACCAATCTGTTTGCGCCTTTCATTGACGTTAAAAAGCCGACAAGCTTTAAATCACCGGCGAATCATTCGCCAAGCCCTTAAACCACGTTATCCGTTTATGACGTCCGCGCCATGTGGCGGGTAAGCGCGGCGTGGAAAGGCCTGGCAAATTTTTTGCAAGTCTAGAGGCGGCTTTAATATAACTAAGTACAAAAATATAAAAACTGCCTAAATAAACAATGTTTCATTCCAGATAAATAAGTACACTGCTTTTAGTGCTATTGTGTTTAAAGAAGTAAAGATAGTTACGCAGATACGGGTACAAAACAACCTATTATTTTAACTACCACCACAAAATCTCAAAAACCTTCACTTTAAGTACAGCTCGTGCTTGGGATATGTTCTCGTTTCTTTATAGACATAATTCCCGGCAAAGCACAGGCTTTAACGTTTTACACAGCTTAAGTGCCGTTAAATGAGTTTTTTAACAACGATAATTTTAGTTCTTAGTAATACGGGGTGATCAAACTTTAACTCGGCATTATTGCTAACTTTTTATTATTGGAGATACGAAGACGGTTAAATTAGTAAAGTTGTAGTACTTTTTTCCTCTGAATAACGTGCTACCAACAGAAAAACAATTGAGCATCGAGGTTTTTAAAAATACTGCAGAAAATGTACTTTTTGGCAAATAGAATACCCTGTATATTTTATACCCATTTAAAAGATCTAGCAAAGAGCTCCAAAAAATTTTTACATGTTATTTAGTTAGCTTCTGGAAATAAGGCCATCCTCAGAGATTTTATAGTAATTTGGCGCTTTTTAAAAAAAAGACCTGCCTGATTTAATGTCAAGACTATTTATATTGCATCACCATTTACTAGATACTTAAAAAAAGCTTTAAGGAAATGCCACATTTGATATGTCCATATCTTACAAAATGGACACTATATCTAATATTTTTTAGATTTGGATGGCACATAGCTCCAAAGCTATAAGAGAAACAACTACATCAAATTTAGTCTTTTCCTACAGCTCTTTAAAATATCTATTTAATGGTAGATACAATATACATGCAGGGTAATTTAAAAACCAGTTTACTGTAAAATTCTTCGAGGTTGGCAATATTTTCAAAACTTTTAAAAATGGGATTTCACATCACATGTGGACTTTTTTAAAGCTCTTTGAGATATACTTCAAATGGTAATATAATATTAGCAAAATAAAGTGCTTCACAAACTTTACAAATTTAACCGAATTCCTATCTTCACGAATAAGTTAGCAATAGTGCTGACTTCCAATGATCACCCTGTATAGGCAAGGGAAATATAAATGCCTTAAAATAATATATTTTAGCATATTTTAACTACCTTAGTGTAACGTATTGATTACTACTTTTTTACAGTTCTTAATGATTCTTACCAGAAAAAAAGTATATTTGTTTTTTTCAAACAGATCAAACCAGGACGTTTTTTAAAGATATCTTTTTATTAACCTAGTCCGCTTTACAAATTGACTTTAAGGTTTAATGCCGTTCCACCTTATTAAAGACGGGGGTAAAACAATGAAAGATATAGTTTTGTTTTTAAAAGTAAGAACTTTTACACAGTGTACAAAAAACAAGTCAAGAAACAAGATGTCTAAGTATATTTTTAATAATCTTTTTTAATTTGCTATTCTATTTATATAAACTCTATTTAACAAATAAATATAACTTAGATTTTTTTAACTTTTTAGTAATTTTTCTTTTTCGCTTGTCATAATATCTTTACCGCAAGTGTATAACTATTAGTTTTAAAAATATAGCAGAAGTCTTTATTAATTGGGCCCTTTAAAAATTTACCATGTAAATCCAAACATGCATTCTTTTAAGAAAATGTGTTTTCTTATCAAGCAAGTACTTTTTGTAAAGTTAATATTTAAAAATATTTCCATTTGATACGAACATTCAACGACACCCTGTAGACCATAAAATAAAAAAGATCTACCAGTGATGCCATTAAAGATTTTAAAAACTAGTCTTTTTTGGTGAACAAGTAAACATATAAACCAATTTATAATAATGACAAATTTAATATTGATATACTAAATTTTATTTTTCTATATTAATTAATTTATTGCGTTAAAATTAAAGCACTGTGTTTACTCCGTCAATTGTGGATCGATTTTAAAAACGTTTTTTAATTGGAATTTAAACCGCGCTGGTCCCATAAAAAAATAAGTCAGGATCGCAAGAGAGAAAGGTACTTGACCCACTGTTTTCTCTGCCGTAAGTTGTTCTAGTTAGTATATATGCCACCGGTGTAACGTTAAAAAATACCGGGTGATTATTTTAAAGTCGGTAATATTGCTAACTTCCTTATTATTGAAGATACGAAGTCGGTTAATTAAGTTAAGTTGTATTTTTTCGCTGACGCTAACGTGCTGCCAACCGAAAAGCAATTGAACATCGGTTTTGACTTATTCCACATTTTTTAATGGGAACACCTTGTATATTATATTAGCGTTCGAGAAGATCTATTAAAGAGCTTTAAAAAAGTTGTGTGTTTTGAAATATTTATATACATATAAAAATGAATGGTTGACCCTTGATATAAATATATTAATAAAGGTAAAGTTCTTTGGGCATATGGCTCATTAATGACAGTAAAAATAAATAATAACCTGTACAGAATTCAGCTACCATGGTTGGTTGTTTTAAAACTGGTGTCAGATGATTGTAAGCAAAAGCTTTTTATACTTTTATAATACCCGCTAGGTTATTATCCAAATTGATTTTCTTATGTGTTTTTTAGGAGTGTTTAATATTTTTGATATTTTCACGGTTTGTATTCCCTTTATCTAAAATATAATTCTAGAGGCCTATATGCTATCAATATAAATGGATGTAAAAATAGTAATTTTAAAACGGAACGCATTTATGCATAAAAAATGTTTATTCGATACACTCTTTTCCTTGACAGTAATAGTTAATATACAATGTCCGGCATTAGGATTGAACTGTTTTGAAATATTGCCTGGGAAATATTGCTTATTTAACAAACGTCGAGTAGTGATAAAACCGGAGAGTTTTACTGTTGGAGATTTTGTGTCACAATGGCAATTGTGGCAAGCAATCAACGGATCTCTTTGCTAAAAAATGGTTTTATCCGGACGCAGTTTATTGTTGCAAACTCAAAGAGGGAAAACTTTCGACGTGAATTTAATTTAAAGTGCATGCTAAGAATCCAACAAGATTGGGAATATCTAAAGCCTAAAGTGTTTGTTACTCCTCTCCAAACACTTTCTCAACTTAAAAAAGAATTCGTGAAGACATACATTCGATAGACACGAACGTAGATTTACTCACGCGTTATATGCGCCATGTGTACTGTAAGAATGTGATTTTTGCAAACTAAAAGTTTTATTTAATTTCATTTTCAGATTTATGTTTTTAGTTTTAGTCACAACAAGTCGAAACATATTTTGTGGCTGCCCTTCCAGAGTGGCCTCATTAAAACCGTTCAATCCTATTGCCCGGACCCTTGTACAGGTGTGTTAAAAATGTATTTTTTATTGTCAACTAAGTTTTAAGCCACAGAACATCCTGTATAATTTAAAACAATTTTGGCTCTGTAATAAATTCTACATTATACGTCACTTATTGCCGATTTTGAGATATCAGTATGTACTTTACTTGTACTTATATACTTGTTTAACGGTTAAGATAAAGAAAGAAGATATTATTTTGGTTCTTATTGTTTTAAAATAAGTTTGTCACTGTCATAGACAAATAATATAATAACTCTGCAATTGAATTACCTTTCATTTTAAGAACTACTAATAAACGGTGAGTCGACAGTTTCTCGTGAAAAATGTCCTCTCAGTTTATGACTAAAGGTACATCGTTATACTGAATCCGATTTAACCGATCGGATAAAACTTAATTCGACAAAAATTTGCGATATACACGCTTCAGATTGAGTAAGGGAATGCATTGAACGCCATAAGTCAATCCTGTTTTTCAAGTGATTTTAAATTGAGTTTATTTCGATCGGGGTT
>JACEGR010006283.1:0-62545 GCA_014170235.1 Listronotus bonariensis
TTAATGCCATTTTTGGTAAAATTATAAGCAAAATAAATAGGGCAAATTTTGACCGTAATACCTGTCGCAAAGGTGGAGTTTGATCTAGTAAATCAAGGCAGATATCTGGAACAAGTGGTCAACCGAATATCTAAGCCGACTTCAACAACGATATAAAATGGGTATCACCTCAGATCAACCTTCAACCAGGACAAATGGTGTTAATAAAGGATAACAAAATAAATCCTAGCCAATGGCCATTAGCACGTATTACGGAAGTTCACCCAGGCAAGGATGGTGCGGTACGAGTCGTATCAGTAAAAAAACCGACCAGACAACAGTAAAACGTCCGATTTATGGCTTAATTCCTCTACCGTTAGAAAAAGAAGAAGCAGAAGTTGATAGCACATCTTTCGTCTTGCAGACAGACCAGACACAAAGGTTTAAATCAGGTGGATACTTAAAAATACCTATTCTTCACATGATATTGCTAAGTCTTTGCCTACTTGTAACATGTCAAGCGAACTTCATCAGACATCAACTAAAAGAAAGTGTTTATATCGAACATCTTGGAACTGCTCAAATACACAGAGGAAGATTCAGAATCGAATCTTATTATAGCAAAAAACGAATATATGATATGAACAAATCGGCAGAAGTAGTCAACGATTTCACCAAGCTTTGCGACGAAACAACAAATTTAACAGATTCTGATGACACTCATTGCAATATATTTGTGTATCATCTGAAAGAACAGCACGGTCATCTGGATAGGATTGCTTCTACGTTACACGAGAGTTTAAGTCGACCCAAACGAGAACTCTTAAGCAAGTTTTTAACATCAGTATTTGGTGTACGTACCCTTGGAACACTATCTGCTTTTCTTCCCAGGATCCTTCCGAAATCTGTAACCAACTAAACGAGTCAATTCTATTGGGCGTTGAAACCTATGTACCTCACACCAAGAAAACCATCAAACCCTCTAATCACAAACCTTGGTTCACTAAAACATGTGACAAAGCTACAATTTTAAAAGTTCAGGCTTATAAGAAGTTTCTACAGGATCCTAGTCCAGAAAACCGACAGGCCAGCATTGAAGCAAGAAACCACTACCACCAAACAATCTCAGAAACCAAAGACTCCTTTGATAACCGTTTAAAAAACAAAATACTTTCTTGCTCAAATGGCAGCAAATCCTTCTGGTCCTTTGCCAAAAACATCAGTAAAAGTTTCTGTACGAGTTCTTTTCCACCATTAACTTTGAAAGATGAAATTATTTCTACATCTAAAGGAAAGGCCGAACAATTTGCCAAACAATTTGCTGCCAATTCAACCCTTCATCCACCTGTCAATAATCGAATTCCAACTATTCCCCCAGTTCCTCACAAAATGCCGAATATTATTTTTTAAGCTAAAACACATTAAGCGTATCCTTTCTTCTCTTAACACAAAGAAATCGTCTGGGCTGGATGGAATACCAGCAATCGTTTTAAAAAAATGTGCTCCTGAACTTGCACCTATTTTAACCAAGCTCTTTCGAATTTCTTATTCGAATTTCTTATGACAAGGATATATTTCCAGACAGCTGGAGAGCTGCACGTGTCCAGCCTATTCCCAAGAAGGGATCTAAATCTGTTCCATCCGACTATAGACCCATTTCACTACTCTCAATGCTTTGTAAAGTAATGGAGAAATCCATTAACTCGAAAATTCTTAGGTATTTAGAAAAACATAAAATTTTACATGACAGGCAATACGAATTTCGTCACAAAAGATCTACAGCAGATCTTCTTTCCTTCGTTTCGCACAACTGGAACAAGTCTCTTGAGGTTCTAGGTGAGTCCCAGATCGTTGCTCTTAATATATCTAAAGCTTTTGACCAAGTCTGGCATGACGCACTTCTTATCAAACTTCCGTCCTACGGTCTTCCAACTAAACTTTGCTCTTGGCTCTCCAGTTATCTTTCTAATCGACGTATATCAGTCATTGTTGCTGGCCACGCTTCAAGCTTTCACGAAATTAATGCTGGAGTGCCTCAGGGTTCGGTACTAGCACCAACTCTGTTTCTTCTTCACATCAACGACCTTCTTTCTTCGACAACCAATCCCATTCATAGTTATGCTGACGATAGTACCCTTCACTCCACTTTTCAGGTTCTTAAACCAATCTCTCAACCCGACTTGGAAAGCAAACGCAGGGCGATGCAGATATCTCTTTCACAGGATCTCAATTTGATATTGGATTGGGGCGCCAAAAATCTCGTTCAATATAATGCATTCAAAACACAATCATGTTCCTTGTCGCGAAAAAGATCATCAAACACTCACCCTTTGCTTATGAGTGGCCAGGTTTTGCAAAGCGGGGCCACATTTAACCTTGTGGGCGTCACATTTAAGAATAACCTTAACTGGCATAAACACATTGTATCTATAGCCACCGCGGCTTCGAAAAAGCTTGGATTTCTTTTCCGAGCCAATTCTCCTTCCAATTTATACACTTTGTATGTGTCCCAAATTCGACCCTCTCTGGAATACTGTTCTCATATCTGGGGAATGGCATCCCCTACAACCCACAGCATTCTTGATGCCATTTAAAGAAGAGCTGTTTGTCTTATTAATGATCCTTTACTTACTAAAAGACTTCCTTCTCTTGCCCATCGTCAAGCTGTGGGAGATCTATTGCTCATCTATAGATACGTTTACGGCTTCTGCTCTGACGAATTATCCAGTATAGTCCCTCCTCTTGCAGCTCCCAACAGAGAAACTCGTGGTGCCGCACGTATGCATCCCTATACGGTCCAATTGGACAGGTCCCGAACTTCCCATTTCGTTCGCTCTTTTATCCCTAGAGTTTCTAGACTGTGGAACCTACTGCCATCGGAGGTCTTTCCTTCCCCCTCAAATCTTCAAGTTTTTAAGTCCCGTGTTAACAAACTTCCTCTTACCTTGCTAAAGACACCCACGCTACGTTAGTATTTAGGCTTTCAGCCTTCGTGGATTGTCCGCAGTTTTCCAAGATATCAATTCGTTAAAAATAAAATCAAGAATCTTTAATCAGAGGAACAAAGCATCAAACAAGATTCATGGGTAATATGATATCAACATTCAACGCAACCGAGGAAAGGATAGCTAACCAGCTGCAACGATTCCGAACGAAATTAGCTACTGGTTTTAAAGGTCGTGGATTTGATACCATGACCAGCTGGTTTTCGAAGATTGATACAAATGCACTACACATTCATATTCTCAGCACGTACCAAATAGCCACAAACTATATCACCGAAATACACGATCATTACTCAGCAGTTTTAGATGTTTAGTTCAACCGAGGAACCCTTCTTGATCTATTGTCTCCAGCCTACCTCAAAGAAGTTATAGAAGACGCCAATGAGAAGTTGCCAAACAACTTGAAAGCACTATCATCACCGTTGCTACAAACAACGTTAATGCAAAATACCACTCACATCCGCATTGCTGAATATTTTCCCATAAACGACATCAACGATTTCGAAGTAATCAAGACAACTTTTATTCCGGTAGTTGAAAACAACGGTTCATTTTGGAGTCCAGACACCACGAACGGCTTTGTTGCAGAAGATTACAACACTCAAGTATTCTTTATCTTGGATAAAAATGAATTAAGTCAATGTATTCATCCACAAGAGCACTTTTTATCTGGTCTCCAAAGTTAGTCAGAAACCTAGAATCCAGCCCGCATTGCATTATCGACGATATGTTCCAACGACTAGTACGGACGTCGTGCCCGTTATACCACATACGGTACACACTATCATTTGGAAAGAATAAAACAATCCGAATACCTGGATGTTCATCACAAATAACTCGGCAACTGTAGCCATTCGATGCAATGGTATACGAGAAGATGTAATCCTACACACTACAGGCATCATAAAACTGTCAAAAGATTGCAACATTAAAACCACACAACAGATAACCCTCACGGTACGTCGAAGTGACAGAATATGTCTTAGCCAGTTACACAAAGGCAATGTCTATACCCCACAATGCGCCGTCTACAAGTATGTCAATCCTGACCTATTTCTCGAAACAGTAATTGGATTATTAAGTGGACTAGATAAACTAGAAAAGAAGGAAACAGATATTCAAGAAGAATTAAACGATACACCATGGCAGACAATAGGGCAGCACACCAGTATTATTAGTGGAACCACCACAATCCTGACCATCGCGATTATTGGTATATGTTGGTCCCTAGGAAAATTTTCATGGTCACACCGACAAAAAAAGGGTCACACAGCAGCTCAACCAGGAATCAATAGAACTGCAATCCTTAAGATCGTCTAGTTGTGAGAGAGGCCAGAACTGGCATAAACACATTGTATGTATAGCCACGGCAGCTTCAAAAAGCTTGGATTTCTCTTTCGAGCCAAAAGGTATTTTTTCTCTTCTAATTTATACACTTTATATGTGTCCCAAATCCAGCCTCCCTTGGAATATTGAGCTATTCGTCTCAATAATGATCCTTCACTTACAGAAAGGCTTTCCTTTCTTGCCCATCGTCGGGCTGTGGGGGATTTGTCGCTTTTTTATAGGTACTTTCATGGCTTCTGCTCTGAAGAATTGTCCATTATAGTTCCTCCACTTACGGTTCCCAATAAAGAAACTCGTGGCACCCTCGGGTGCGTATTTAGGCCTTCATGGTTTGTCCAAAGATAAAAAAATGTCTGAACCGCTATTTTTAACAAGTTTGTATTATAATCTATTAGTTCAAAATAATTCGCTCGTATTTAATTTACCATTGTTAGCAAGTACCACTAACCTAGATTCATTCCATAGGCTATTGTCCGAACCATGTAATATCTAAACACTTTCATAATAATTATATCGCCACTATTAAACCGCTGACTAAGCAATTGTAAATAGTATAAATATACGAGGTAAATTAATAAAGACATGCATTAACTATCCTGTTGTGTATCATTCATCGCTGCACCTGAGCCATAATCTTTCAGCATTAAATAGCTCTATCACTGACATCCCCGTAGCAAGTGCACTGCCTGGCTACAATCAACTAAGGTGCCTAGTAGGTATACCGGCACTTTGGACAGACAGACGCCGCCGACACCCGTCGCGACGCCACGAGTAATCATGGGCGACGCCTATTTTAGGGTACTGCGCATGCGTCGAATCTCTGACGTCATATTTAGGAATCTTGTGTGACGCATTATTTAGGGTGTGGTCAATCTGTCAAATGTCACTTGTCATATGTCAAAAATCACGTGTCTTGAAAATGGCGCCTGTCAACTGTTACCTGTCATATTTCGCGAACCACGTGGTGTCTGCTTACGTGGTATACCGGCACTTGGACAGACAGACGCCGCCGACGCCCATCCCGACGCCACGAGGAATCTTGGGCGACGCCTATTTTAGGGTACTGCGCAAAGTACTGTCCAAAGTGCCGGTATACCTACTGTGCCTTGACACCAGTCGCACACTGGCCATCAGGACAATGCCTGGCATTGTTCTTGGTGCTACCGAACACGAAAGATCCAAGCAAGACGGTACTGCCAGCGAGCTTAAAGGGGTTCCGGGTGCCAACAGCAACCTACGAGAGGCCTTAAATCGGTCCGGTAGCCTATGTAATACCGTTAACCGCCGCGGCTCTGTGGGGTGACATCCTGCAGAGTCGCGGATATCTCGCATTGTCCCTATAAACAATGATGAGCAAGCTCCCAACAATCCACCTCTTTCAGATAGGGGTGCAGGGCAGGTTGAAAGAGTAACTGGACGGACGCCCTTAAACGACCTTGGCAATGGACATGGACGCCTCACGTGGACGGACGATCTTAGGGACGATCTGATGGATGCATATTTCCTCAGCGAACTGGTGTGCTAAACACCCAGAACTAAGTCATCCCTCCCAACAACGTTTAAGAGACTATGTAACCCATATTAACCGATCTGGAAATGTTAGAACACCAAGACAGCAGGAGCCACCTCAGGACCAGAATAATCAGATCTGGAATAAACCAGCCTGCGAAAAATATGGTAATTAAGATTGCCTTTTAGAATGCCAGCACCGAATTAACAGAGAGGCTTACTAACATCAACATCAAGTCTCACATAAAATCCCAAGATATCGCACAAGCGAACAAAGCACGGATATTTTGGCACTTAACAACGCTGTTTATGAAGCTGCGAAACAACTTCGCCAAATTGCCAAAAAAATAGATCTAACGCGGCAAGAGGCATCGCGCATTCAAAGTGTATTGGATTATATAACCTTTACGGCAAAAATCGAAAAAATAGCTTTAAGGCTACGCCAAAAACACCATACACTTAATAGAATCACGCTTCAGGTCATCAAACTAGCCTAGACCGCATACGATCGTTGGGTGTTATTAACAACAGCTTAAAGAAAAAGCCTAGAGGGCTAAGAGATACAAATAAATTTGTGACTAAACCCTCTAGCTTTCTTGCAGAGCCAGCACCATCGGTTGAAAATCCGCCACAAGCAAATGTTGTGGAACAGTTCTGGAAGGATGTCTACGAGGACTCAAAGCCGTTACGACGGGAAACTCCTGCTTTAAACAACTTTAGTGCATATTGTGCCTACAAGGAACTTAACCAGCATGAAAGTCCACCAATCACGACGGAGGGGGTGAAAAGAGCCCTAGATGGTGCAAGGAATTATTCTGCACCGGGTCCGGATGGCATTAATAACTTCTGGTGGAAGAAATTCCCAAGTACCCATCCTCATTTGGCCAGAATCTTTGATTCGTGGCTTAATGGAGACACACCAATTCCTAAATGGTTTTTAGAAGGTCAAACTATATTAATACCAAAAAGGATTAAACACACCCAAAGTACTATAGACCGATCACCTGTCTCAATACCAGCAACAAGGATTTTACTAGAATTTTGTATGCTAGAATATTGAGTGCAATAGATCCTATTCTCTCTGATATGGGGTGCAGCGAGGAGGAAAAAGAAGAATTGATGGTTGCAAGAAAAATCTCTTAATCGATAGATGCATCACACAAGACTCAATCCCATACAAACGCAACCTTAGTATGGCATGGATTGATTAAAAAAAGCTTTTGACACAGTATGGCATGAATTAATATTGCATCTGCTTAAAGTTCGCAAGGTTCCTCCTAAGGTAAATCGTTGCATCGAACAGCTGCTGCCGCTCTGGAAATCTAAATTCTCCAAAATATCTGGAGCATAAAAAATCATTACTGATCCTATTACATTTAAACGGGGCGTTTTTCAGGGCGACTTACTAAGTCCTCTATTATTTTGTATATCGCTGCTTTCCGTATCCGTGTCTCTTCGGAAGACTCGGGGGTAATGCTGTGGACCACCTGGAAGGTAATCCATCTGTTTGATATGGATGACCTGAAACTCTATGCAACTAGTGAGAGAGATCTACAACAGTCTCTTAAAGTGGTTTACGAATATACCAAAGATGTTGGCAAATCATACTCAGGATGTAAAAGCTGTAAAGACCGAGCTGAGAAGCAATTACAGGTAACGCTTGGACGCGAGAAGAGTGGCGCGAACTGGACGTTAGCACACGAATAATGATGCATCTTCACCGCAGCATCCATCCCCGCTCATCAGTCTCCCGTATTTACCTCTCACGACATCAGGGAGGTCGCGGCCTTTTAAGCTTGAAGTGTATGCATGATCGTTTGGTTTTGAGTCTTGCTTGCCAGGTTGTCAAAAGCTCCAATGCTGCAGTTAGTAAAAGAACATGAGATGGCCAATGCTGGAGCATTTTTGTTCAAGGCAGCCGAGCGAGCCGCCGAGAAATTCAGTCTCAGATTTGAAATAGATCCTAATGACGACCAATCACTCATAAGACAGGAGTGTGTGAGTGGTAGGTGGTAGAGGAGGTTTCCTCACCTGAGGAGGTACCATCCCACTCACCCTTTAAAAGACCCGTGAAGTCCTATCGGACGTTTCGGGTTCTGGGTAAGTGAGTCAGTTTTCCTTCTTCCTTCTTTTTTATTTCCTTTTTTTTTCCTTTCACCCCAAAATTATGTAAAAATGATGGCGGCACACCCGGGAGTAAAATACCCCTCCATTCGGATCTCCGGGCGAGGGGTGCATCCGGGGGCCATCATCGAAAGGTTTGATTTCCTTTGCAAATATATGTGGGCTTAACACCAATATAAACTCCGTTCACCATCACCTTAAGTCATCTAAGCCCCACATACTGTTTCTAACGGAGACACAAATAAGTTCTAAAACTTCAACCAGCCACCTTCTCTTTCCAGGCTACGAACTTATTTCGTCTTTTCGCCCACATGGGGGCGTGTGTGCTTACGTTCGCAACGATCTGGCTTGTGCTCGAGTTTCTAATCTTGAATCGGGTAGGCCCGATGTCCTTTGGCTCAAACTTTCCCTTAGGTCTTCTACTAAATTTATCTGTTGTTTGTACCGATCTCCATCTGACAATTTCTATGTCGAATTCTTTAACTTTCTTTCAACAAAGACCGACAGTATCATTTCCCAGTTTCCAATGGCCGAAGTAATCGTGCTTGGCGATTTCAATGTCCATAATAAGGATTGGCTAGGCTCTTCAAAAACTGACCCTCAAGGCAGAGGAGCCGAAATCTTCGCAGTCAGTAATTCTCTTACCAACTTTATTATGACTCCTACCTACTTTCCTAGAGTGCCAAATTATAGCTCAAATCCCTTAGATCTTTTTCTTACTTCTAACCCTGAACTTTACGAAGCATCTGTTACTGCCCCTCTAGGTCGCTCAGATCATGGCTTGATTACTGTATCTTATTCTGTACATCCTGAGGTAAATGAATCCATGCCACCACGCACCGTATGGCACTACAACTCAGCCGACTGGGATGGCCTTAGGGACTTTTTCGCCACGTACCCTTGGGACACTATCTGCTTTTCTTCCCAGGATTTTTCCGAAATCTGTAACCAACTGACCGAGTCAATTCTATTGAGTGTTGAAACCTATGTACCTCACACCAAGAAAACCATCAAACCCTCTAATCACAAACCTTGGTTTACTAAAACATGTGACAAAGCTAGAATTTTAAAAGTTCAGGCTCACAAAAAGTTTCTACAGGATCCTAGTCCAGAAAACCGACAGGCCAGCATTGAAGCAAGAAACCACTACCACCAAACAATTTCAAAAGCCAAAGACTCCTTTGATAACCGTATAAAAAACAAGGTACTTTCTTGCTCAAATGGCGGCAAATCCTTCTGGTCCTTTGCCAAAAACATTAGTAGAAATTTCTGTACCCGTTCTTTTCCACCATTAACTTTGGAAGATGAAATTATTTCTACATCCAAAGGAAAGGCCGAACTATTTGCCAAACAATTTGCTGCCAATTCAACCCTTTATCCACCTGTCAATCATCCAATTCCAACTATTCCCCCAGTTCCTCACAAAATGCCTAATATTATTTTTAAGGTGAAACACATTAAGCGTATCCTTTCTTCTCTTAACACCAAGAAATCGTCTGGGCTAGATGGAATACCAGCAATCGTTTTAAAAAATGTGCTCCTGAACTTGCACCTATTTTAACCAGGCTCTTTCGAATTTCTTATGACACGGGTATTTTTCAGACAGCTGGAGAGCTGCACGTGTCCAGCCTATTCCCAAGAAAGAATCTAAATCTCTTCCATCCAACTACAGACCCATTTCACTTCTCTCAATGCTTTGTAAAGTAATGGAGAAATCCATTAACTCGCAAATTCTTAGGTATTTAGAAAAACATAAAATTTTACATGACAGGCAATACGGATTTCGTCACAAAGAGATCTACAGCAGATCTTCTTTCCTTCGTTTCACACAACTGGAACAAGTCTCTTGAGTTTCTGGGTGAGTCCCAGATCGTTGCTCTTGATATATCTAAAGCCTTCGATCAAGTCTGGCATGACGCACTTCTTAATAAACTTCCCTCCTACGGTCTTCCAACTAAACTCTGCTCTTGGCTCTCCAGTTGTCTTTCTAATCGACGTATATCAGTCATTGTTGATGGCCACTCTTCAAGCTTTCACGAAATTAATGCTGGAGTGCCTCAGGGGTTCAGTACTAGCACCAACTTTGTTTCTTCTTCACATCAACGATCTTCTTTCTTCCACAACCAATCCCATTCATAGTTATGCTGACGATAGTACCCTTCACTCCACTTTTCATGTTCTCAAACCAATCTCTCAACCCGACTTGGAAAGTAAACGCAGGGCGAAGCAGATATCTCTTTCACAGGATCTCAATTTGATATTGGATTGAGGCGCCAAAAATGTCGTTCAATTTAATGCATCAAAACACAGTCATGTTCCTTGTCGCGAAAACAATCATCAAACACTTTTCCTTTGCTTATGAGTGGCCAGGTTTTGCAGAGCGGGGACACATTTAACCTTGTGGGCGTCACGTTTAAGAATAACCTTAACTGGCATAAACACATTGTATCTATAGCCACCGCGGCTTCAAAAAGCTTGGATTTCTTTTCCGAGCCAAAAGTATTTTTCTTCTTCCAATTTATACACTTTGTATGTGTCCCAAATTCGACCCTCTCTGGAATATTGTTCTCATGTCTGGGGAATGGCATCCCTTACAACCCTCAGCATTCTTGATGCCATTCAAAGAAGGGCTGTTCGTCTTATTAATGATCCTTTACTTACTCAAAGACTTCCTTCTCTTGCCCATCGTCGAGCTGTGGGAGATCTATCGCTCTTCTATAGATACTTTTACGGCTTCTGCTCTGACGAATTATCCAGTATAGTCCCTCCTCTTGCAGCTCCCAACAGAGAAACTCGTGGTGTCGCGCGTTTTTCATCCCTATACGGTTCAATTGGTGAGGCCCCGAACTTCCCATATCGTTCGTTCTTTTATCCCTAGAGTTTCTAGACTGTGGAACCTACTGCCAGCGGAGGTCTTTCCTTCCCCCCAAATCTTTAAGTGTTTAAGTCCCGTGTCAACAAACTCCCTCTTACCTCGCTTAAGACACCCACGGTACGTTAGTATTTAGGCTTTTTTAGCCTTCGTGGTTTTGTCCAAAGATAAAAAAAAGTCTAGTGCTGTAACACCTGCAGTTGTCAATAGCTACATCCATTGGCATAATAACGCTTTTCGGGTACTTTACTATCACCTCAGGCATTACTACGGCATCGATGAAACAGCGATACTGCCTTTTGCTCCTGGAGATACTGAGGCAGTAGTGGAATATGATAACTGTCGCATATCCTGAAACTATGCGTTCCCAACTACGCATCAAATTCAAGCGAATAAACCTAACAGGTGAAAATAAAAAATATCGATAAAATACTTTTTTAAACCCTTGTATCTTTTAAACTAGTGAGTTTAGGTATAGCATATGTTACACAAAGTCATGTTAAAATTTTGTGGAGAATTCAAAAATCCAATAAAATATACATCATTCCATTCAAAAAAAGGTAACTTGTGTCTGTACATGTAAACATATTTTTATAAAATAGATCTAAAATATATCCATAAACTTTATTTGGAAGACTTTTTGATAAATGAGCGCATTTTCGAATTATTAGGGTTCCGGGACTTTTGCACACAGTGTAATAATATATATATATATATATATATATATATATATATTATATATATATATATATATATATATATATATATATATATATATATATATATATATATATATAAAAAAACGACGGTTATGCGCGATACCAGTAGCAGCCGCTGGCTTGACAGTCACAATTTATGCATGTTCAGAAGTTCATCGCTGTTGTTGATGTTTACAAGTGTTTCTTATTCATATGCTAGGAAAGTCTGGGAGTTTCAAGCTCGATTATCCAGATTTTCCAAGGACAAAGCCGGGAAAGCTTATAGGCAATAGCTTATATGACCGGAACGGGAGAACTGGCGAATTGACTTAGTATCAGAGCCATAAAACAAAGAGATAGATAGATAGATAAATCATACCTTATTAGAGAAAGGCTAATATCTGGTAAAATAAAAATGAAAAATTGCCATTAAATTAGAGTTGAAATTTAATTTAATCCATTTTGGACTGTAAGTTTTGTTTAGTGATAAGGTGTTTTTACGCAATTTGAAAAACTTAATTAAAGAAATTACAGTGCATACACTTTTGTAAGGAAACTAAAATAAAAATACTAAATACTTACATGTTTTTACATACAATTAAAGGTAATTTCTTTATTTGGGATTTTATGGCATTGACATTGATTTACGTCTAAGCTTTTGTCAGATTATCTTGTCTGTGTTTAAATTAATGATATAAAAACCTTAGGATTTTTGGTATATAAATATTTGTTGGTGGTAGGAAATAGTATATTACATTACAAGGGTGGAAAATGATTTATTTCACACGAGTGGGAATATTGTTGCACGAGGCGTCAGCCGAGTGCGACAAACCCACGCGTGTAAGAAAGTGATTTTCACACAAGTAATGTACACTATTTTTCCTACGACCACAAGTTATTCACCAAAAAACAATAAAAGTTGTTTGTCTTTACAAAAACAATTGAAAACTTTGCATCACTAGGGTGATATTTACTTTTCCTTACTGCGATATATTATACTGTTTAACAATATTTTTATATCAAAATCACCCTGAAAAAGGTCCTCATTAAAAAATATTGCATGGCTTTTTTAATGTAAATCCCATTAACAGCCTGATAACTCCAAATTTATTTTAAATAACAATGACAGCGATGACAGCTTTAAATTATACTTTGCAACACTAGTGTTGTAAAGTACTTTGCAACACTAGTGTGATATAAGGCATTTTCTATGCATGAAAACAGTGTGCTATTTACTATTTTCACATGTGGTCGTAGGAAAAATATTGTACATGACTTGTGCTGAAAGTGATGTTTCAAAACTTGTTGCACAATTTATTATTTTTATTGGTTTTGAGTGGTTTGATTTACAAGAGCGAGTAACAATAATAACAAAAGTATGCAAAATTGGCCTTCTTGAAAATTGTTTATTTAAAAGGTATCTATATTAAGTAATTATGGAGGCTGGATTTGAATATACTAGTGTTTTTTTTCTAACACATAAGGTTTTTTTAACTATATGAGATATAAGAAAATATAAATTAAATAAGTCAAAAGGAGGTTTTTGTAAAATACCTAAAAAAGTAAAGCTTACATAGACAAATAGGTGTCTATGATATCAAATCTTCACAATCACTCACATAAAAACAACTTGAAATTTGGTATAGCCCGTTGTTGTCCAAGTAAAAAAGATATAACTTAAATTACCGCATACAACCCATTTATCTATAAAAAAACTATTATTTAATATCACACAATTTTATCCATGCATACCTGTGTAATCATCCTAATAATACTTTATTTTCCTTTCTAGGCTTGTGGAAGATTCATAAACGCGAACGCAGTAACAAAATCGGCCAATTCTTCTAGTAGATCCCCCGAACTGCTTGCCAAATATTGCGATTTGTTGCTGAAGAAGAGCAACAAAAATGCAGAGGAGGCCGAACTAGAAGATACACTTAATCAAGTTGTGAGTTAATTTGTTTTTATCTCTATTATTATAATTTTTTTCAGCAGTGTTCTTTTTTACAAAAACACTTTACAATTCGTAACATGTATTTTTGCTACAAGTGTCTTTGTTTGACCAATCTTTGATTGATATTGACATTTTCTAAAAAAATCCTTAATATAACTGAAATATTTTCCATTTTTGTAGGTTATTTTAATATTTTTTTGTCATTTTCAGATGGTTGTGTTTAAATATATTGAAGATAAAGACGTGTTTCAAAATTCTATAGTAAGGTAAGAAAACTTATCATTCTAAGCTTTATTGTTCTTGCCAACGTTTCGACATCTAGGAAGTCATCTTTAGGGGAAGGCAGCACTTTTAGTGGCGTAATAAATTATTAATTAAAACAAATACCCTACTTACAAGGACACCTAAGCGTGTAATGTATATTATACAGGGTGTCCGGGAAAATGTGGAAATCTCTCGCAAACGTATGGAACAGATGAAAATAACACGACAACTTCCTATAAGAATTTTTCCGTTTAAGCCCCCCTGCGGAGATAAGATCCCCTAAAGGGGGCAGCTAGAAATCGATTTTTCGTGAATAATTTTTAAAGCGCTCTGTATAATTTGATAATATTTTAGTACGATGCATACTAGTAAAGACCTCTTAAAATAGTGCCCTTGAAACTTATGTCGCTTCTTTAGTTTGCCAGGGACGGACTAGTTTTCGCACATTATTGATAATATTTTTACGCCCTGTATGGTGAAGACACAAAAAATATGTTTTTCGGTAGTTTAAACCTTTTGCTAAAAAAAAGGTACTCTTGTTTGACATCGATAAAATGAGCCGTTTTCGAGTAAAAAATTATTTTAACAATACGAGTTTATTTTTGTTTAATAATACAAAACAAACACAACAATACAAAACAAAACGGCTCATTTTATCGATGTCAAACAAGAGTACCTTTTTTAGCAAAGGGTTTAAACTGTTGTAAAATTTTCGAATAGCTATAGAGCCATTTTTTTAACCGACTTAAAATAGAAGGAGGTTATCAATTCGCCTGTATGTTTTTTTGTGTGTATGTTACACGATTACTCCGTCAATTGTGAACCGATTTTATTTTTTTTTATTTGAAAGATTGCACTTCCACAGTGGTCCCATAAAAAAAAAAACAAGTCAGGATCGCAAGAGAGAAAGGTACTAGACCCATTGTATTCTCTCTGCCGTACGTTGTTCGTGGGGCAAAGCTGCCTCTAGACGTTATATAGTCAAACATCAGGGGTGCATTTAAAATCGACAACCTTGGGGTAAAATTTACCCTTTTCCCTGAACTGAAAGAAAGACCACAGTAAAAAGCACAAGGACGTGTAATTTGATTAATATTGGGTGGGTCATGGTTAGGTAAATCCTTTTTTTATTTTTTTATTAAGAAATTAAAAAAAAGATTTAACAAACCAGAACTAACCCTGACCCCCAATGTGACAGTTTTGCATGACCGTCTGTAAAGTTTAAAGCCAATCAAATTACACGTCCCTGTGCTTTTTAATGTAGTCTTTAAATAGGTAGAACTGGTAGTGTTTTTTAGTGTATGTTTACCGATTTAGTAGTAATAATAATAAATTAGAAAGCAAAAAATTAACTAAAAAGCGAAAAATAAACAATTTAAAAAATTAATAAAACTTACTAAAAAGTTAAAAGTAATAAATATCAAAAAAATAGTGAAGTCGGGTAATAACATATGTGCTAAACTACTAAATAACCAAAAAGCTTTTACCCGATTTCATTTTTTTAATTTATTTTGCTCTTCAAATGATTCCATTACCCTGATGATGATTGCCTAGATTATGAAACATTTTCATATCATAATAGAGACATTTTGCACCCCTTATTTGCAATTCCGTTATGGTTAACGTTATTCTGAGACTGCGCAGTAACGCAAACATGATCCGTTATTGTTATTAACCATACCGGACTCCTTTAATTACGGATGAATACCGAAGAGCTTATCGTTATCGTTATCGTTATTGTTAAACTGCGTGGTTGCCGGATTGTAGAAATTTTAATATCAATTATTTAAAAGGTTAAAATTTTAATGCAGTATTATTTAAAATATCATTTATACATAGGCTCTAATTAGCGAAAAATTTATAGCAGTAATAAAAATCAAATAGTGTTAAGAAATTAAAACGGACTTGCACTTTTACGGATATTCTAAATCAGTAATTAATTTAGATGTTACAATCTGGCACACTTGCTTTTTATTCTACTACCAAACCTAACCTTACTTTTTGTTATACTGTATTGTTTGCATCTACTTTAAAAAACGAAATCAACAGAAGTGTTTGCATATATTTAAATATCAATTTATATCTTATGAAGAATAAAAGTAAATACGGATTTTTCGTTAACTTTAAAATCGGTGAACCATAGGCAAAAATAAGGTTATGTGTCGAAAGCGCAGGCGCAAGATAAATTTCTTAAAAGTAGTAATCGTTATGTTTAATAAAGATAACCATAAGGAGGCCAAAAAATGTCTGTTATTTTAAGAGGTGCAAAATGTCTCTAATAATAGTAAATATCATGTACCTGCTCTGTAATTGGATTCTCTATTGAGCAGGTTTTTTGTAAATTTATAAATGTAGAGTTTGTGAATTTATGAATAAATGAATAAATAAATAAGAGAGCTACGGGATTGTTAGATAAAGATAATAAAGATATAAATAATATTTTGAGATATAGGTAAATAATGATGTTTTTTAGATGTTAGCAAAGAGATTAGTGCAACACATGTCGGCGAGCGACGACGCGGAGGCATCGATGATCTCCAAACTGAAACAGGCCTGCGGGTTCGAGTACACGTCAAAGTTGCAAAGGATGTTCCAGGACATCGGCGTCTCGAAGGACCTCAACGAGCAGTTTAGGAATCACATGTCTAATTCGAATGAATCTTTAGGTAAACTTTAAGCCATACGAGTATCGTTTTTAACCGTTTTATTTTTCTATAACGTATTTTTTTTTATTTACAGGTATAGATTTTAGTATTCAAGTATTATCTTCTGGTTCCTGGCCTTTTCAGCAATCTTTCACCTTCGGCTTGCCTTCAGAGGTAAGTTTGCTTGGTAATTGTCTAGAAAGTTGCGGCAATTCGATATTGACGAATTTTGGTATACCAGAGTTTGTTGGAAAAGTTTCGTTTACGAGATTTTCATCATCAAAGTTTGAAATCCAACTAATCTCATTTTTACTATATTCAACCTTCAGTTTTTGAAGCTACAAGAAGTAAGCTACAGTTTGTTTTATTTTTATATATTTAAAGAATTTAAAATTTTTATTTTTTATTATTATTGTTCCAAATCACCTCGTATAAAAACACGTGTCTTCGTTTTTATACCTTTATTAACAATGGAACGTAACTATGGTTACAACAACGACAAAATCTACTCTTGTCAATGTCTCGAAGTTTACAACACAAAAGTCGAATTTATACTGACTGATCGGAGGTTTCCCGTCGCGTTTTTATAGTATGATGGAAGAGTAAAGAATGATCTAGAATATTCGAGAAATATCGTGAAAATTCCATAGTACAAGATGGCATAAAAGTTATTAATGGATAATTCGGACGTTTTCGGAAACCTTCGAAAGTGATGAAAGAACTTGGAATAATTAAGGTAAATTATTTAACTAAATTAACAAACTAAATTAAATGATCCTAACTCTCTAGAATTCTATAACCTAAACACATTTTTGAAAGTCTGTAACATTGCCCCCTTCCAAGTTTTGATCGTCTCGATCAAGTATCTTCACTGTCTTGATAACGGCTTAGCCTTTCTAGATGTACTACTTTCATCTTTGCCTGTGGACTCTTCTGTATACGGTACACCAGATCATTAAGCCGTGTCACCACTTTATATGGTCCCTCCCATGACTTCTGTAGTTTCGGTGAACGCCCCTTGGTTCTTCTCGGATTGTATAACCAAACTTTTTCACCGACGACAAATCCCTGATGGTTAGCTTTCAAGTCATAGCGGGATTTCATACGGTCACTTCCTTTTTGTAACTTGGTACGCACCTCTTCATGTATCCTCTGTAGCTGTTTACTTAGTTGACTTACATAGTCTTCTGCTGGTTCTTTATTGGTGGAAGGTCGTCCTGTAAGCAAGTCAACTGGAAGGCATATTTCCGCTCCGAAAATGACTTTAGCAGGTGTTTCGCCAGTAGTTTCGTGAATTGCGGAGCGGTATGCTAATAAAAACGGCTGTATACAGTTATCCCAGTCACTTTGTTGGTCATTTACTTTAATTTTCAGGTAGTTATCAAGTGTTCTGTTAAACCGCTCTACCATACCATCGGACTGGGGATGAAGAGGTGTTGTTCTTGTTTTATGGATTCCCAGGAGATTACAAAGGTTCTTGAAAAGATCGGACTCAAAGTTTCTGCCTTGATCGGAATGTATTTCTCTAGGAACTCCATAGCGACAAATCCATTGTTGAAATAATACATCGGCAACAGTTATAGCTTCTTGATTTGGGATTGGGTAGACTTCTGGCCATTTACTGAAGTAATCCATCGCTACCAAGATATAGCGATTCCCTGATTTACTAACTGGAAATGGCCCTGCTATGTCTATGGCAATTCTTTCAAAAGGTGCCCCTACATTGTATTGCTTCATCTTGCCATGGCTTCGTGTTTTGGGTCCCTTGCTGGAAGCGCAGTCCTTACACCTTCTGCACCAGTCTTTTACGTCTGCACGGCTTCCCAGCCAGTAGAACCTTTCTCGAACCTTTTCAAGAGTCTTCATAACTCCGAAATGGCCACCTCCTACACCATTATGCAAGGCTTGCAATACTTCAGGGATCCTTTTGGTTGGTAGGATTATCTGATGTTTATGGGTTTTGCCGTCAGAACTTTCCCAGACCCTTTGTAATAGGCCATCTTTAATAATCAAAGAGTCCCATATGGCCCAGTACCCCTTATGTCTTGGAGACTTGGAGGCTATTTTCTGATATGGTGGTCTTTCCAAATTTTCTGTCTTAAGTTTGATAATGTCTCCAAGATCGGGATCTTCTAGTTGTTCTTTGGCCAAGATCTTAGGATCCCATTCTTGAGAGCACTGGAGACGTGTTCTTCGGCAGTGAAATTCATCAGGATCTTCATGTTCTTCTCGTCTGCTGCAGTGTTTACAATCATCCGGGCAAGGTCGTCTTGATAAAGCGTCAGCATTCTTATGGTTCAGTCCCCTTCGATGTTCAATTTTGAAATCATATTCTTGAATGCGTTGTAGCCATCGTGCTATCTGACCTTCAGGGTTCTTGAACTGAAGCAACCATTTAAGTGATGCATGGTCCGTTCTTAGGTGGAATTTCTGGCCATACAGGTATTTATGAAAATGCTCTAGGGATTTAACAATAGCCAAAAGTTCTTTTCTGGTGACACAATAATTTCGTTCAGGTTTGGAAAGGACTTTGCTAAAATAGGCTATTACTTTTTCTTGGCCATCTTGCATCTGTGACAAAATTCCACCAATAGCAGTGTTGCTCGCATCAGTGTCCACAATAAATGTTTGATTTGGTTGTGGATATGACAACACCGGGGGATTGCACAGGGCTTTCTTTAGGTGTACAAAAGCTGCTTGGCAATCTTCAGTCCATTCGTAGCTGTTGTTGTTTTCCGTAAGACGATGTAATGGTCTTGCAATATCGGCAAACCCATGTATGAACCGTCTGTAATAGGTACACAATCCCAGAAAACTTCTAATTTCATGCTTGTTCTTTGGTACAGGCCAGTTCTGGATAGCTTCAGTCTTCTCTGGATCAGTTTTTACTCCTTCTTCGGTAATTATATGCCCTAGGTACTTTACTTCTTTCTGGAAAAGGTGACATTTCTTTGGACTAAGCTTCAGCTGGGCGGATCTAACCTTCTGAAAAACCTCTTCAACATTTTTCAAGTGGTCGTCAAATGTTTTTCCTAGAATTATAATGTCATCTAGATATACTAAGCAGGTTTTCCAAGTTAGTCCCCGTAATGTCAACTCCATCAAACGTTCAAAAGTAGCGGGGGCATTGCATAAACCAAATGGCATAACATTAAACTGCCACAGTCCGTTTCCAGTTGAAAAAGCAGATTTTTCCTTGTCTTCCGGATGAAGTTCTACTTGCCAATAGCCACTTTTTAGATCTAATGTCGAAAACCATTTTGATCCGGTGAGTGTATCTAGGGTATCGTCTATCCTTGGTAGTGGAAAACTGTCTTTCTTCGTGACGTCATTCAGTCTTCTGAAGTCAACACAAAATCTGGTGGAACCATCTTTCTTCTTGACTAGGACTACAGGAGATGACCATGGGCTCTGGGATGGTTCTATAATGCCTTGATTTTGCATATCCTCAAGTAACTTTTCAACTTCTTCTTTCTTGGCTAAAGGAATTCTTCTGGGTGGTTGTTTTATCGGTGATGCGTCTCCAGTGTGTATTCGATGTTGAACTACACTGGTTTTACCCAAATCTTTTTCGGATAAAGAGAAAACATCTTGATTTCTTCTTAAAAGTTCTTCCAGCATAGATACTTGGACTGGGTCTAACAAGGATTTTGATGAAATCACCAGGTCTTGTAGAGCCTCAGGTAGTTTACGTGTGGAGACTCCTGCAGGTGTGGTACATGGATGGGTAACTATCATAGCAGCAGGTTGACAGGTACCGACTTTGTCACCCATTTTGACCTGTTGAGGGAAATCTTTCAGGTTCATCATTCTGACAAATACCATATTTTCTTTGATTTGCGCCAGAGTTCTTGCTGGTAGAATTCCTTTAGCGTATAAGGGACAATTTTCTAATGGTTCGACTAACACGATTTCACCTTCTTCTGAATCTTCAAACCTTGCTTGTATGATGCTTTCTGAGTTTGGCGGTAGAATAACATCTTCCGTGAGGACTACTTCTCGAATCGATGTTTCACTGCTTCGTGGTAGTCTCATTACAATCTCTTCTTTATTGGTTCGTAGTACCCGTTGTGGAAGGTCTAGTATAAACTTCTGATTTTCCATAATGTCAAGGCCAAGGATAACTTCGTCCAGGATGTCGGCAACAAACACGACGTGGATAAACGTTGTTGTTCCTAGGGTTATTCTGGCTTCATGTATGCCTTTAACTGGTATAACTTCTCCATTAGCAGTTTCCAAAAGGTAATTCTTTACAGGGCGGAATATTTTACAGTGAGCTACGATGTTCGGCTTCACGATGGTATGTGTGGAACCAGTATCTAGGACCATTTCGCACTCCCGACCGCACACATTTCCAGGTACTACCAAGCTGGAGCCATTGTTCTGCAGCCGGGATACTCTAATTATTGTTGTTGATGGGGCTTGGTAGTACTGGGAGTTTTCCGAATTACTTGCAGGGGCATTCGATCTGATACAATTTCTTTGAATGTGCCCCTCTTCACCACACTTCCAGCACAGGATTCTATTTCTTCGACGGAAGGTCATGCTTTTGTTGTCTCCATCAACTTGTTTTTGACGTAGAATTTCTTTCAGCTGTTGAATTACTGTTGTCAAATTATCATTTGGATTGCTATCTTCTGGTACATAGTTTGTTCTTCGAAGTCTTGCCTGAGTTCTGGATGTCTGCTTAGCCGTTTCAAACTGAAGTGCGTAGGCAAGAGCTTCTGAAATTTTCTTTAGTCTGGCCATTCTTAATGCTTGGTTCATATCCGGATCGCGCAGCCCTTCAATGAAACTGCCTACCGCCAATTCTTGCTTAATTTCTTCCGGGTACGATGGATACGTTAAATTAACTAGACGTACAATGTCCGCTTCGTACTCTTGAAGACTTTCATTGTACTTCTGTCTTCGTCCTTGTAACTGCGCCTTATAAACTTCTTGCAGATGGGTTTCGCCATACCTCATCTCCAGGAACATTACAATTGATTGATAGTCGCCTTGTTTTTCTTCAGGAATATTTCTTAATACCTCCATGGCTTCACCTCGTAAAGCAAGCACTAGTGCGCGTGCCTTTTCTGGTAAACTCCAATTATTGCCGTTCGCAGCAGCTTCAAATTGTCTAAGGTACGTAACCCACGGTACCTTACCGTCAAAAGTTGGTGGTTTCATAAGAGTTCCTGAAGTACCACATCCTGAAACGACACCAGTACTGGCTATATTTTGAATTTGCCGGTGTAATTGTTGCACTTCATGTTGCATTTGACCTTGGACTTGATTAACTTTGTCTTCAACTAACTGCTGTATTTCTTGCATTTCATCTTTAGTATCTTCTTTGCAAAGTTTTATTTCAAGCAACATTTCCTTTCTCATCTCATCTTGGCATTGATGAAATTCTCCCCTCAGGTGTTCTCGAATCTTTACTATCTTCTCTTTTATCTCTTGCTTCATTTGTTCTTGTCCTTTTTTTATGTCTTTTTGAATTTTCTCGATTTGTTGTCTCGTTTCTGCTTGACTGATTTTGATTTCCCGCTTCATTTCTGTTTGATTTGTCTTCATTTCTTCTTGACTTGTCTTCATTTCTTCTTGACTTTTTTTCATTTCTTCTTGACTTTTCTTCATTTCTTCTAAATTGGTCTTCATTTCATTTTTAATGTCTTCTTTCAGGGATTCTTGTTTTTCCATCATTTGTTTAATTAGTGCACTTAACTCCTCCATAACTACTTGCTGTCTTTGTCTTGTCTCAACTGGCATTCACTCTTCTTACCACTTCGGCTTCCTTGGGTATCCTCGTTCCGCTTCTGACACCAAATGTTCCAAAACACCTCGTATAAAAACACGTGTCTTCGTTTTTATACCTTTATTAACAATGGAACGTAACTATGGTTACAACAACGACAAAATCTACTCTTGTCAATGTCTCGAAGTTTACAACACAAAAGTCGAATTTATACTGACTGATCGGAGGTTTCCCGTCGCGTTTTTATAGTATGATGGAAGAGTAAAGAATGATCTAGAATATTCGAGAAATATCGTGAAAATTCCATAGTACAAGATGGCATAAAAGTTATTAATGGATAATTCGGACGTTTTCGGAAACCTTCGAAAGTGATGAAAGAACTTGGAATAATTAAGGTAAATTATTTAACTAAATTAACAAACTAAATTAAATGATCCTAACTCTCTAAGAATTCTATAACCTAAACACATTTTTGAAAGTCTGTAACATTATTATGCGTTTTCGTTTTGCTTTAAAAAAGTTTTTTATTTTATATTTATATTTTTGTAATTGAATTTAAGTTAAAAATGTTAAAATGGTGTTCGATTAATAAAAAATGTGTTTTTTTTAATTTTTGAAAGTAGGTAATGAATAAACCCTAAAACTTGATATTATTTTTACATAATAATATTGCAATATATCACATTAAGCTTGTTGTTGTCACACCTTATATAAAAATTATTATTTGAGTTACGAGCCCAAAAAATTTAGATTTCGTAATATTACTGTTAATTTAATTTGCAGCATAATATTTATTTTTATAAAATCAATAAATATTATGCTGCATGTCAATGAAAACCGATAAGAGCTGCATAAATAATATATTCGTATTCATTGCCAGACACCGAGCTGTTTTTATATTTCCATTTTTAGTTAAATATTTATGTATATTCAAGTCACTGCAGTGATTGAAATCACTGTTTAAAATCACGGTGATTTAGAATTCACTGTCGCCGTTTCACCGGTTACCGAAAAATCACCGTATTTTCCAACACTAGCCTAAGTCACCCTATAGTATATTTATACTGATTTTATTTTTAGTTGGAACGTAGCGTAAGTAGGTTTACAAATTTCTATGCCAGTCAGCATTCGGGCAGAAAACTGAACTGGCTGTACAATATGTCCAAAGGAGAACTGAACACAAATTGTTTTAAAAATAGGTAAATATCATTTTTTATTTATGTCATGGCGCATGGTAATATAGTTATGTTCCTAACAAGTGTGCAAAGCGATACTTTTCCGCACGCAACAGCAGATAGACGAGTGACGCGAAGCGGAGTTCTTTTTTCTGTGAGTGCCTTAAGGTAGTACTGCCGGTGTAAGAATTAACGTTTAGAAAATTATGAAACTTAACATACTGGTACTTTATAATAAGAATATCAACCAGTTAAATTTTTAAAGGTCTACAGAGAACTGAAAAAGTTATAAATATCAGAGACAAGAATGAGACGAGCAACTATTTCTATTTCTATTTTCTTTCTTGGTTTTGGTCCCTTCAGGTCCAATCCACCAGCTCTCCCCCTTCCGGACTATGCTTTCCAGGGCTTTGTCGGCGGAAAATCTGGATAATCGAGCTCGTAGCTCCCAGAAATTCAAAAGAAAACAAACAATTCAACAATCGATGCAATGCATAAATTGTCGGCTGTCAAACCAAGATCTGCTACTGCATGAGTGTTACGTATAACCTTCACTTTCACTACTGACAGTTCCCATGGCACGCCCATCCATTTCCCGCCATTTGAGAAATACCTCGTGTTCAGCACCAAACAGGATACCATCAGCTTATAGGAATCTTCGCTCACAGCGCTTAGATCCAGAAGAAAGATGCCGTCAATTTAGCGTGAATCTTTCCTTGATCCCCCGAAGGTAAAAACGTCCGTACGGCACCTCTAACCGCCACTCCGGGAAGAACTTTGTAGTCCTCTACGCATGTCCGCACTGTCCGGAGGTCAAACAAAGTCAAGAGACGAGGAACTAAATGTAAATAAATTATCCGAGAGAGAGATAGGTTGTTGGACCTTCCTTGTCGGTCTTCAAGGAAGGTAAACGCAGATGGCGCGTGAGTCGACTTTATCGTTTGCCCGCCAAATTCAAACTATATAGCTGTGCTATTTTTGCCCTTAATGTTAGGTACTTGTTTTTGTTTCCTATTAATATAAAATATTGGGGTTTAGTTCAATAATTACACACACCTAATTAAAAATGTCATTTATTTGGTTTTTATAAAGATTTTTTTCTTACAGATAACCATGTCAATATTACCTTAAAATTATCTGTTGAAAAGCACAAATTTAATATATACACTGTGATCACTAATAAAAGTCAATATTCAAAGTCCAATTAAAGGTAAAAAACCACGAAACACACAATAAATCACAGAAAATGTAAACAAACCGTCCAAACAAATCGGCCATTGAAAAATATCAAACACAAATATCGAATAACATTTCGGCGTGACTGCCTGCGGCAACGTTGTCAAGTTAAAAATATTCGATTCATGGTATATTTTCTTTCTCTTAATTAGATGCGAGCCAAAAAAGGACATTAAAGTTTACATGCAGAAATTGTAAACAACTTGGCAACCAGGGCAAAGTGATGATTGCTCCATCTACGATAGCCTGCCATGATGAAAGACAAAGACATATTTATTGGAACTTGCGTTAAACCAGAAAGAGATAAATACAATGGACAAATTGTTAGGACCAGTTACTCGTCTCATTGTTGTCTCTGTAAATATTATAAAATAATTGCTTTTAACATTGATCCTTATGGGAAATCGCAGATTTTATTTTACTTCACAAAAGCTGATGTTTAGATTTCAAGGAAAGTTGTATCAACGGAAGAAAAATAATTCTGAACATTTTGGCTAATTAAAATCCGACCTTCAGAGCTTGTGATATTTGTAATTAATAAATAATTAAGAAAAATAAGCTATGTAACTTACATGTGGCAACACCGCCAAAAGTTTATGCTGCGCCCGAAAAAGTTTATCGAATACGGTATATGTGACAAAAAAATTGATGCCAGTCTAATACGTTTTTCGGTTACAAGATTCAATAAGTCATAATAAATATCCGCAATAATTAGAAAACATGTTTTTTAAATTTAAAAATTGTCTAATGCGATGTACCTTGTTTTACAAATTTGTTATAATTTTTTTCAGTGACTGTTTTGCTTTTTCAATGAAATATATTTTTTGGTGATATGATAAGGGTGGTTTAGAGATTTTATTAGTAAATAAACATAACAATTTAAAACCTATAACTTGTTTAAAGATGCTTGTGCAGTAAGATTTTTGCGTATGATTTGTATTGTTTTTACGCAGCGTTTGCCAAATATAAATCCCACGGTAGTCAAATTACCTTAAGCACTCATTTGACTCTTGTAGTATCGGTAGAACGACCTTAAAAAGGTAAAAACATAATATTTATCTTTATTCTAATACAGGGTGTCCCGCTTTTATGAATACACCCCAATATCTCAGTTATGAATAATACGATTTTCTTTAAATTTTGTTGGTGATTGTCAAGGAAAATAAACTGTTTAATAAGGGGCGCTCGATCCCATTTAAGCCTATGTTCGCTAAATTTTGTGACGTAATCTTTTCCCGTAATTCTTTGTTTACAATCGTACTGGAAGTTTTTTTCGAGGTTTTGGTGTTATTTTTAGCTTTTTAGTCATTGGACTTTTATATATGTTTAGTTTTAACTGTTTTTAGTTAAATTGGGTAGTTATTAGTACTGCAGTTACAGAGAATTTTAAAATCTGTAAACAGGGGTCACTGACCTTTGGATATTTTTTACAGGAATTTACGTTTAAATCGTTATTAAGGGTAAAATACAATTTTTTTATGTTTTTTTAGTGATTTTATTTTATGGTATGCAAGTATTGGTTTATTTTGTCAGATAAAAAAATATTATGGCAAGAAGGTGACGTTACAAACATAACCTATATTTTCGGACAAATATAAAAAATCTAGCGCTCCTTATTAAAAGTTTATCTTCCTTGGGATTGTATGTTAGAAAAATGGAATATTTGACATAGTGAAAGCTTTCATTCACTATTTTGCGTGCGGTCTGAGAGAGTATAAGACTTATTTTTTTAAGAAAAGGATATTAGGGTTTATTCTAATAATTTTTTTGTTGATATTTAGAATCAGCATCCCTAAACACCCCGTACTTCATTTTTTTAAATGTCTAGCGCGTCTTTTTACATCTTCAAACACCGCATGCAAATGGTAAAGTGAAAAAATAAGTATTTGGTATAGTAAAACTTTTTATTTACCAAGGGCGTGTGGTGTTGGGGAGATAAAAAAGAGCTTTTGGAAAAAATAATACAAAAAAAATTGGCCCTAGACATTTTGAAAATACGAATTAAGGGCTTTTTGGGGATGTTCATTTTACATCTAATAGAAAAAAAACTGGAATAAGCCCTAATATCCTTTTTCCTAAAAAAATCAAGTCTTTTACCCCCAAGACCGCACGCCAATGGTACATGAAAGTTTTCACTATGCCAAATACTTTATTTCTTTAATCACCAAAATTTGAAGAAAATCTCATCATTCATAACAGATATCAGGGTGTATTCGTGAATAGTATATCTCAACGTCAAATAGTCAGTTGCGACGTTTATTTGTTGTTGTTGTAACAACTACTTTAATTTTGCACACGGAAACGTGTGCTCAGTAGAAAAATATGAATTCGCCATATTTACTACATTGATATCATTTAAAGTTTTTCAATAATTCTGAGGGGTTATTTTGTTGTTTGATATTATACCTTTAAATCACTTGTCTTAATTTAGATAAAAATTATTTTTCAGGTATACGCTGCAAGCTAGTACCTTTCAAATGGCTGTGCTTCTTCAGTTTAACGTAGCGGACACGTGGACTGTTGCCCAATTAGAAGAAAATACACAAATTAAGCAAGACTTTCTAATTCAGGTAAGACCTATTGTTAATAGTTTAAAAATAGTTCCTGGACCATATCTTTGAAGAGCACCTGACAGGTTGACTCCTTTTGCTATTTCATTTCAAGCTCTGTGTACACTCCAGACACAAACATATGAATCACACACTGTAAACAAAATAAAAAACGTTTCTGTATTGCATTTGTTTATTAAAGGACCCAGGTGGCTGAGATCAGAAACGCTAATATGCTTACGTGCTGTCGAAACCCGTAAAAATCGCGTCCGCGTCGTTGTTGCACCCTTCCATGTGCGGAGAGCCTAGCAGTTACTAAACCCGCCTAATCCGATGCCCAAAACATTCTATTCTATTATATTTTTTTCTTGGTTTTGGTTCTTTCAGGTCCAATCCACCAGTTCTCCCCTTCCGGACTATGCTTTCCAGGGCTTCGTCGGCGGAAAATCTGGATAATCGAGCTCGTAGCTCCCAGAAATTCCAAAAAGAAAACAAACAATTCAACAATCGATGCAATGCGTAAATTGTCGGCTGTCAAACCAAGATCTGCTACTGGTGTTACATATAACCTTCACTTTCACTACTGACAGTTCCCATGGCACGCCCATCTATTTCCCGCCATTTGAGAAATACCTTGTGTTCACCACCAAACAGGATACCATCAGCTTATAGAAATCTTCGCTCACAGTGCTTAGATCCAGAAGGAAAATGCCGTCAATTGAGCGTGAATCTTTCCTTGATTCCCGAAGGTAAAAACGTCCGTACGGCACCTCTAACCGCCACCCCGGGAAGAACTTTGTAGTCCTCTACGCACGTCCGCTCTGTTTGGAGGTCAAACAAAGAGTCCTCCATGCCCAAAACATGCCAACAGGCCTTGTGGTTTCATGACTGTAACACTTACGATTTTGGTACAATGTTTAAACATTGTGGTAAACTTGTCCAACAGAAAGAGTAACGCGTTCGCCCAGTCGGACACTCGATAGAGTTGACATTGACAGGCTGGGTGAATGCGCCGTTTTCATATATAACGGTATGAATATTCATGGTAGACTCGTCAAAAGGAACCGCCCTAAAAGATTTTAAAAGTGTTCTTATCATGAAGTGAATTTTATGACTCGTTGTTTGACCTCCGGACAGTGCGGATGTGCGTGGAGGACTACAAAGTTCTTCCCCTCCTTCGGGGATCAAGGAAAGATTCACGCTAAATTGACGGCATCTTCTGGATCTAAGCGCTGTGAGCGAAGATTCCTATAAGCTGATGGTATCCTGTTTGGTGGTGAACACGAGGTATTTCTTAAATGGCGGGAAATAGATGGGCGTGCCATGGGAACTGTCAGTAGTGAAAGTGGAAGGTTATACGTAATACCAGTAGCAGATCTTGGTTTGACAGCCGACAATTTATGCATTGCATCGATTGTTGAATTATTTGTTTTCTTTTGGAATTTCTGGGAGCTACGAGCTCGATTATCCAGATTTTCCGCCGACGAAGCCCTAGAAAGCATAGTCCGGAAGGGGAGAGTGGTGGATTGGACCTGAGGGGACCAAAACCAGAGAAAAAAAATAGAAATAGAAATAGAAGTGAATTTTATTACTGGACTAGGAACTAGAAGTTTTTATTCACCTTTGTGCCTGAAATTTAACAATGAGTTTTTTTTTATTTGTAGGTGATTCAAATTTTACTCAAGGCAAAACTACTCACTTGTGATGAAAGAGGAAAACGATATCACCGGTAACTCGACGGTGTCTCTCAATTTAGGATTTAAAAGTAAGTTTTTTTTGAGAAATCTTATGATGAAATTCTCATTCTCTTATACTTTCACTAGATTTTTGTTTGGTATATTTATTTATTTATTTTTAGTAAAAAACTTCGTGTTAATATAAATATACCAATGAAAACAGAACTTAAGATGGAACAAGAAACTACACACAAACACATTGAGGAGGACCGAAAGCTCCTAATTCAAGCGGCAATAGTACGGATTATGAAAATGCGAAAGGTATGTATGAGATATGACCACTGATCTCGATGGATAGCTAATGCTTGTTACCTGCGCTATTCGTCTCATTAATGATCCTTCACTTACAGAAAGGCTTCCCTCTCTTGCCCATCGTCGGGCTGTGGGGGATTTATCGCTTTTTATAGGTACTTCCATGGCTTCTGCTCTGAAGAATTGTCCAGTATAGTTCCTCCACTCACGGTTCCCAACAGAAACATTAAAAATAAGTGTTTGTAGAATTGTATAAAATTATGACCGTTTAATTTAGTCTGATAATTTATTTGAACAATTTACCTTAGATTTTCCAAGTTCAGTTTCGAAGGTTTCCGAAAACGCCCGAATTATTCATTGAGAACTTTATGCCATACTGTACTATGGAATTTTCGCGATATTTCTCCAAAATTCTAGATCATTCTTCACTCTTCCATCACACTATAAAAGAGCGAGGAAAACCTCTGATTTTATTAGTACAGATTCGACTTTTGTACTGTAAACTTCGAGACATTGAGAAGTGAAGATTTTGTCGTTGTTGTAACCATAGTTACGTTCCATTGTTAATAAAGGTATAAAAACGAAGACACGTGTTTTTGTACTGAGGTGATTCGGAACAGTATAAAAGTGTCATACGTTTTCATCTATTATGTTTTGAGCATAACAAATGAAACATTAAACATCAAAAACTCAAAAAATGAAGAAACTTTTTTAAATGGAACATCATCAAAAATGTTTTTAATGAGCTTTCCAAAATTACCACATTTAATATATCTATCTTTAATAGTTTCAGAAATATGACTATTTAAAGTGAAAAGAATAACAGCAGATATAATTTCCATTAAATCTACAGTTGTGGCTTAGTTTTGTAAAGAGGTATAACAGAAATTATATCTTCTAGTTTTCGGATTTCGGTGGTAATTTTTCTTGAGTATTTAATGAGCATTTATTCTCTTGTTATGCTTAAAAGATAGTAAATAAAAATCTATAAAACTTTTATTCAAGAAGTTTTTTCTGTCCTTATTTCTTATCATTAAAATTGGTTGTGAAAATATAAATGAAAAGCCTGTACATGTTTCTTTATTAAATAATTTCTAACGAATTCCATGTTGACCTCTAGAACACGTAACACAAGTTGTAGACTGACTTTTTTCTATTTTTAACACGCTTTTATTAACTTGGGTTGTAACTATCTATCTATCTATGTAACGGAATCTTTGAGCCTAATTTTAACCAACTTCCAGCTATTCGATTTCTTTGAAACTTTGCACACGTATTAAGGACCCATGACAATGCAATAATCTGCAAACAGTATCCCGTTATCCTGCTTTGGATCGCCAGGAAAAAAAAATTCCATTATATTATTATAACCACTGCTTGATACCACCAAGTGTCATCTGTCACCTGTACGTCCCAGTGGTACCAACCACCGGCCATTTCAAGAGTTCGATCTGAATCGATTTTACTCAAATTTTATATTAGGTTATTTTCAGAGAGTCCATCTGAAAAACTTTGCTACTCTTGACAAAATGGCGAAAAAATTTTTTAGTGAATAAACTGGAGCATTTATTTTTAAAAATTATTTGATATAACGAACTAAAAAATGAAAAATAATTAATAGTTTAAAAAACTAAAAACACGCTTTTATATGCAACCAGAACTAAAAATTAGAAAATAATTTTTTATTAAAAAAATATTGTCATTTCATAGTAAAAAGCGTGGGGTGCATTTTACTATATTTTTCATAACTTTTCCATCATAGATATTGGCAAAATATAATAATTATAACATTTAATATATTAACACCCCACGCTTTTTTACTATGAAATGACAATATTTTTTTTTTAATGAAAATTATTTTCTAATTTTTAGTTCGGTTGCATATAAAAAGCGTGTTTTTTTAGTTTTAAACTATTAATTATTATATTGTGTTCATCCAAAAATCATAAAACATTAAAAAATACAATCCTAACTGCAACAACAGCAAGTAAAAATATGACTAAGAAATGTCATAGTGCCCCAAAAAGGTTTAAAAAGTGTCCGATGAGGGCGGTAAACCGCAATTGCAACGTTGCCAAGTCGCTTAATGTTAATTGCTAATATCACAGCCTTCTTAAACTCTGAGCCGTGAAGTAAGAAAGGCAACGTTGCAAACAACACAGTACAGTAGGAATATTGAAATGAGTTCCTAATAGATTACATGCTAAATATAATTATTTTTTTAAGTGTTTTAAAGAAAATATAGGTATTAATTTTTTTAGGACATTTTAGACAACATATAGGTATAATTTTAAATACTATAGTTGCCCTTAAAAAGCAATAATGTGTCTGCAAAACTTATCAGGAACTTTTCTGCCTTATACAAATTTGTTGGTAAGGATTTAAAAATTTCAAATTGTTATGATGTTTTCTACCCGCTTTATGCATTTTTTGCGAACAGACCAATGTAGCTTTTTAAAGTTAACTAAAGATTTATTATTTAGTAATATTTGCAATACTTAAAATGAATTGAAAGCATGTGTGTTTAGTTATAAATATAAAACCTTAATAATATAGCGTATTACATAAGATGCGCTTTAAAATAACAAACGCTTTAAATTAGGTTTTCCACTATATTTACCCTAAAACCGCCTTAGGTAAATAGCTTTCAGAATATCTATATAAATAATATTTTTGGTGAACTTTCCAGGATATTTATGCGCATTATATAGTTGATATAGTCCTTAGGATATTGCTTGGGATAAACAATTGTTTTTGGTGCACTATACACACTATTCATATGAAATTAAAACCAATTTTTTAAAACACACTTAGTTAATTAGTAGCTCGTAAAATATATTTGTCCATTTACCGTATAGGTACTACTTTTACTTTTAATAAAAAAACACTTATCCGGTCAATAGCGCACAACCAGGCTTTTCTAATTTCATCGTTTATGGGGAAATAAAATGTTGTTTGATAACCCTCTGTTTTAATATAACTTGGGTAATTCGTTTTGCAGCCCGAAACGCAACACGTTCGTGGCATAAGTAGTACGCCGTACGCAACAACTATACGGGCACATTTAAACGTAAAAACAACGAATAACATCTTGGCACTGGTCCTATTTTTTAAATATAACAATGAATTACTTATTTTTTTATATTATATAATAAATATACGCTACGATTTAACTTTTAATAAATAATAGTTTAAAAAAACTAAAAAACACGCTTTTATATGCAACCGAACTAAAAATTAGAAAATAATTTTTCATTAAAAAAATATTGTCACTTCAGAATAAAAAGCGTGGGGTGCATTAATATATTAAATGTTCATAATCATTGATATTTGCCAATATCTATGAGGAAAAGTTATGAAAAATTTTAATGCACCCACGCTTTTACTATGAAGTGACAATATTTTTTAATGAAAAATTATTTTCTAATTTTTAGTTCGGTTGCATATAAAAGCGTGTTTTTTAGTTTTTTAAACTATTATTTATTTTTCATTTTTAGTTCTGATATGTCATTTATGTATGTATGTTAAAATGCTCCAGATTTATTCACTAAAAATCACTTCGCCATTTTGTCAAGAGTAGCTAAACCTGAGAAAAGTTTGAAATGTTGCCAAAAGATGGCAACACAGGTGTTGTTTTTATAATATAATGGAATTTTTTTTCCTGGCGATCCAAACCAGGATAACGGGATACTGTTTGTAGATTATTGCATTGTCATGGGTCGTTGATACGTGTGCAAAGTTTCAAAGAAATCGAATAGCTGGAAAGTTGGTTAAAATTAGGCTCAAAGATTCCGTTACATAGATAGATAGATGATAGATAGATGGATAGATAGTTACAACCCAAGTTAATAAAAGCGTGTTAAAAACAGAAAAAACCTTTTAAGCAATCGTTTAAACTTGTTTCTGTTTACTTCTAAACATTACTTGACATTCCTACTGTGCTGTGTTGCCAGGTTTCTCCTTCACGGCTTAGAGTTTAAGAAGGCTGTGCTAATATTCAACTATATGATTTTCTTTATTCATAAATATACATTTTAATATTCACATTACAACCATCATGTCGGATTAATGAACGTCCTTTTTCCTCCATAGGTTCATCAGCATCAACAATTAGTGGCAGAAGTACTAAATCAACTCTCGTCGAGGTTTAAACCCAGGGTGCAGACTATTAAGGTTAGTTTTTCAATACTTGCGTTAGTAAATTTGTTTTATTCAATTAAATTTAGCTGTAACTGTTAAAATGTAGAGTTATTTTTTTTTGTTTTTCAGAAATGTATAGATATACTCATCGAAAAAGAATACTTAGAGCGGACAGAGGGTCAGAAAGACGAGTACAAGTACTTGGCATGATGGGGCATCCCAGTGCGAGCGCCTAAAATTAATTTATTTTTTTGACTCTGATGTAACGTTTTGTTTTTTTAAATTAAACTCCTTCAAAAGTTTGTAGAAACGCGACTAAGTTTCTTTAGTATGCGTTTTGCTTAAATCCGGCAAAGTTTACATAGTTAAAATTCCAGTAGGATCACTTGTTGGCGGCACTTTGAGTGAAGTGATGTAACTTATGTTTTAATTTTGTAAACTTTGGTTTTGGCTCGATCTATATAAAATGTTGGTTATAAGTATTATTTGAAACAGGTTGTACTAAAGACTATGAAATATTTTTGGAAACATTGATTGGATACAACAGTTCTCAAAAATAAATTTAGAAGGTGAATGGTTTGTGCCAATTTAGTTTATTTTTCTTTAAATATTTCATTTAAAAATATGTAGTTTTAAATCTATAAATATGTGTTTTTGTGTCTTTTTTAGTTAGGTTTAATACCGCATATTTTTCATATGAAATATTTAAGATAAAAAATAACTAAAACGATATGGGTCGTGTTTTATTTTTATTTATTTTTTTGAATTGTTGTATTTTATACAGGGTGGCCCACCATATTCGACACCGTCTGTAGCTGGATAACCATGGGGTTTTTAAAAAAGTGAATACTGAAACATATACAGGTCGGATAAGACCACAGTATAAAATTATTTTACTCTATACAGGATGTCTCAAAAAGTGTGACGTATCAAAGTTATATTTTTAAAATGGAACACCCTATATTTTATGACGGTTTTTAGATTCTACATAAAAAATAATTCAAGTTTGTTAATAGTACTAAGTGTCTAATTTTATTCGTTTTTGTGATATTTGATTTTTTTCAAAATGCAGGGGTGCAATTAAATTAATTTTATTTTAACAATATATACTCCTTAAACTTTAAAATTTGTTACAAGATTAGGAAAAGTCTGCCTTATCATACGTAGGTCATATCGAGATCATAGATTATACAGGTTGATCAAAAAATAATTTCAATTTTTCAGAAAATCAAATAGCAATATCTCTCTTATTTTAAATGGAACACCCTGTATTTTTTTACACCACATGATGACAAACCAAATGCTCTTTCAAATGGTGTATAGGTTGCCTATACCTATCTTTTATACTTTTCAAGTAAATTCCGTTTTAACATATTTTTATTCCAAATGTCTATTTAAATATAGGTAGGCTGTGATATAGCTATGTCTATTTACTAAGCCATTATTGCAAAATGTAAATTTGTTGAAAAATAGCACAAAATTAAAAAGATTTTGTATTATTTGCCACTATTTTTAAAATTCACAGAAAAAAATCATTAGTGGCTTATAATGCTACTTCCAATAACACTTATTTCAGCTGAATGTGGTAATGATAAAACTTGTGTTTTTAAACAATCCTAATAACGCCTCTGGTCAGTTATGACGACATTCTGTGACCTATAACTCGTTTCTTCCATTATCCATAATCACTGTGTCAAATTTTTTAAAGCAACTATTAAGGTTATCAGATGGTTTCTCCTGGAATATTTTCAGGATTAACTCTAGACTAAAGTAAACCATTTTTTCACATCCTACCAGTATTATATCATCTTGTTGTTGTAGAAGAAGGGTTTTTATTTAAAATCATTGAAATTTCTTTTAAACTGACTAAAACACTAGTAATCAATAAATGGTCGTTGTTATTTTCTTAAGAAAAATATTAATGGCTGCTATGTCACAGCCAACTTTAATTTAAATAAACATTTGGACTAAAAATTTGTAAAAACAGATTTTACTAAAAAAGCACAAAAGATAGGTATAGGCAACCTATACACCATTTGAAAGAGTATTTTATTTGTCATCATGTGACGTAAAAAATACAGGGTGTTCCATTTAAAATAAGAGAGATATGGCTATTTGATTTTCTGAAAAATTGAAATTATTTTTGATCACCCTGTACAATATTTGATCTTGATTTGACTTACGTATGATATGGCAGACTTTTTTCTAATCTTGTTACACATTTTAAAGTTTAAAGTGTTAAAAGTGTTAAAGTAAAATCAATTTAATTTTACCTCTGCATTTTTCAAAAAATCAAATATCACAAAAACGAATAAAATTAGACACTTAGTACTATAAACAAACTTGAGTTATTTTTAAAGTAGAATCTAAAACCGTCATAAAATATAGGGTGTTCCATTTAAAAAATATAACTTTGATACGTCACACTTTTTGAGACACCCTGTATAGACTAAAATAATTTTATACTGTGGTCTTATCCGACCTGTATATGTTCCAGTATTTACTTTCTTTAAAAACCCCATGGTTATCCAGCTACAGACCGTGTCGAATATGGTGGGCCACCCTGTATATTTTAATGATTGAAGATGAAAATTTGCTTGCGTGTAGAGTGTGTATCTTAAGTTCTAAGAGTTTGCAGCCTTGTTGACTAATTATGATTTAATCAAAAAAATTATCATATTTGTTTTTCAAAATTCATTAGTCAAGGTGTCTGCAAGCTTTTAGACCATAAAAGGTGTTTATATTTGAATGATACTCGGTATACAGTGTGTTCACGGATGAACTTAACTATATATGTGTTTTTTTTTATACAGGGTGATTCAAAATTCGATCACAGAAACATAAGGGGTGATTCTACTTGACAAAATAAGGGTAGAGCTTCATATATATTTTTTCAAAATGTCATTCGTTTTCGAGTTACAAGCCGTCAAAGTTCAATTTTATTTTGGTTTTTCGCCATATTGCATTTATTTTTTAACCAATCCAGTTGATATTTGGCACACAAATCGAGCTTTGCCGATTCTAAAATTTTAAGACAAAAGTACTTTTTAAAATACCGCCAGAGGGCACTTTACCTAATACTTAAAATTTATTTACATCTAAACTTTTTATTTTGACAGATATCGCAAAGCTGGGGGCGCCATTTTATAGACAATCAAAAACTTAAAAAATAAGGTACTCTTTATTAAAGTCAATAAACCTCACCGTTTAGGCACCAATAGACATCAATTTCAATCAAATTACCTACATACATACAGGGTGTCCAGTAACTCAACCAACAAACTTTACAGGGCGATTCTACAACAGAAAATAATAAAAACACTTTATATAAACATATATCCTAAACGTCTTAGTTTTGATACTACGGGGTGTTAAAAATTAAATATTTTTTTAATTTTTAACACCCCGTAGTTCAAAACTAAGACGTTTAGGACATATGTTTATATGAAGTTTTTTTCTTATTTTCTGTTGTAGAATCGCCTCGTAAAGTTTGTCGGTTGAGGTACTGGACACCCTGTATGTATGTAGGTAATTTGATTGAAATTGATGAAAACTTTGATGTCTATTGATGCCTAAACGGTGAGGTTTATTGACTTTAATAAAGAGTACCTTATTTTTTAAGTTTTTGATTGTCTATAAAATGGCGCCCCAGCTTTGCGATATCTGTCAAAATAAAAAAATTATGATGTAAACAAATTTTAAGTTCTAGGTATTCTAGCATAAAAAGTACTTTTGTCTTAAAATTTTAGAATCTGCAAAGCTCGATTTGTGCCAAATATCAACTGGATTAGTTAAAAATAAATGTAATATGGCGAAAAACCAAAATAAAAATTGAACTTTGACGGCGTGTAACTCGAGAACGAATGACATGTTGAAAAATATTTATATGAAGCTCTACCCTTATTTTGTCGAGTAGAATCACCCCTTAAGTTTTGTGATCGATTATTGATCCACCCTGTATTTAAAAATAAATTTATTCTTTTTTATGAAAAATAACTTTTTTCGAAATACACCTGGACAAAAAAAAAACCGAACAAACAAAGGGAGATTTAAAATTATAACTATACACTCGTTACACAAATTTCATTGTCTTATTGAAAAATTAGTATTTATTTTTAGAATAGAGACAGTGATATGAATAAAAAAAAGAGAATGTTAAAGAAAAGATGGGGCTTTAAAATCCAATCCACTGTTAAAAATTGGTGACGTTAAATTATTCCACAGGGTATTCGAAAATTTGGGTCAAAATGCAACATTTGGCTCTTTCCTGTATTACACCAAATTTTATAAAACTTTTTGCAATCCTCATATTAAACAATAATCTTGATGGTAGAAGCTACAAGTGGTCAAAAGATAATCGAAATCGGTTAAAAAACCAAAAAGTTATTTAAGATTGAATTTAAACAAAATTTTATTTGTCCGGTTTTTTTGTCAAGGAGTGTATTAAAAACCAAAAAAAAAATTACAAGTATAGTTAAGTTCATCTGTGAGCAAACTTTATTTTTATGCAGAATCTCCTGTAACCATATTGAATCTATTAATTTAGCAGAAGAGAAACGTTTTGAGTTTGTACAAACTTTTGAAAATACTAATCGAAGTTGAAGAACACATTTGTGGTGTTGTGCAAAGGACAGTGATACGTGAATGTATAATTGTAAATATTTAGAATTGTATTGAATTTAAATATTTGAGAAAAAAATGCTATTTAATAAACAATTACATTTAATGCATCTGGGTTTTACACTTTAAACAATTTTCAGACCGATGAGCTAGGTGGTAAAATTTGGTCAGTTATTTCTTCTCAGTTTATAACAAGGTTAGTTTATATTTATAAGGTTGCGACATATCCTCAACTTTTAGGCGGTTCGAGGTCGGGGACGCAAGGAAGGGCACTCCACGGAGAAAAGTTGGCAAGACTGGGTAAAATCAAAGCTGATGATCAATCCAGTGGCGTCTAGAATTTGCGCATTTCATTTTGCATTGTTTTGGAAGTGATATTTGTTGAAAGATGTAATTCCAAATGTTTTTTATTTAAAGTAAAAGAATTTACAACTTAATAACAATTAAAAACTGTTGTGTAAACGGTTGTTCTACTAATACAATAAACTGTATATCTCCGGCACTGAACAACATGGCCGAAAAATGGGAGATGTGACGTCATAACACGTCAAAGCAATATGGCCGAATGTCGTGACCTTATATAGACCGACTTTGGTTTATAACTCGTAAAAAGCTTCAAGAGGGTTGTACATGAATCATTGTGAGCGTCAGCTGCGGCGCCGATGGTGGAATTGTACAGGGTGCTCCAAAAAGGAGATCCATATTAAACTTGTGTTTTTTTAAATAGAACACCCTGTATATTAGTTCAGTTTTGGATTGTAGAAATAAAAATAAAGTAAATTTTATTTATACCAAAAATGTAAGGTTTTTACGCTTGACATTATACAGGTTGTCCCGTAATTAATTGAACATAGGTTAATGTAGGATACCTGACATGAAAATAAAGCGTTTGAGCTCAATATCGCTTAGCAAAATGTTATTGGTTTTCGTTCTACAGGATGTTAAAACTAATTTTTAACCAAATATTTAGTGAAATATCTCGGAATCCACTGGACAGATTAAATTGAAATTTTGTGTACTTTTACTATTTGGGATGATGAACACAAATATGATATCTATTTTGCCATTACCACTAGATGGCGTCAAAGTCGGTCTATATAAGGTCACGACATTCAGCCATATTGCTTTGACCTGTTATGACGTCACATCTCCCATTTGTCGGCCATGTTGTTCAGTGCCGGAGATATACAGTTTATTGTATTAGTAGAACAACCGTTTACACAACAGTTTTTAATTGTTATTAAGTTGTAAATTCTTTTACTTTAAATAAAAAAACATTTGGAATTACATCTTTCAACAAATATCACTACGAAAACAATGCAAAATGAAATGCGCAAATTCTAGACGCCACTGGATTGATTATCAGCTTTGATTTTACCCAGTCTTGCCAACTTTTCTCCGTGGAGTGCCCTTCCTTGCGTCCCCGACCTCGAACCGCCTAAAAGTTGAGGATATGTCGCAACCTTATAAATATAAACTAACCTTGGATGGCGTCACATACAATAACATTGATTGATTAAAGTGGTCATAACTTTTTAAACCTTTATGTATGCACATTTGCGAGTGGAAATAATAAAACAGATCTCCAAAAAGTGGACCGTTTTCGAAATACGAATACTAAATTATTTCCTAAACAGAAGATAGTTTACTATTTATTATTTGTCTTGATATTTCCCGTTATTTTATTTTATTTAAAATAATTGATTATCTCACTAACTAAAATATTTACCTAACTTTTTTTAATTATTACTCACTGTTTGCCCTTGGCAATCATTTCCCGAGTTTATGCGTATATGTTAAGAATCACCCCGTGTATGTATACCAATGACATATTGTGAACACCTAGTATAAAAAAGTATAAATTTTGGGTATTTTAAAAATATACATTTTGGGAATTTTAAAATAAGTATACATTTTAATTAGGTTACTTAACATTGGGAATTTTGCTAAATAAAGATATACGTGAGGTGTCAAGGTTTTAAAAGTATAAATTAAACAGTTTTTTAGGTTACTCTTATAATAATAAAATAAAAACATTAAACAAACTGGGTCGCGTAGAAATGCAAAACAAACACTGGAAAATTTAATATTTAAAGAGGGAGAGAAAGAAATTAGAGAGACATTTGATTAGATAAGAAGTAGTTCGTGAAGTCAAGTATAAAGTTAAAGTTTTAGTTAAGCCCCGTACGGGCTACCCCGAGTTGGGGGTATGCCCGTACTAAGTTAAGTTAGTTAAATAGAATAAGAAAAGATAGTTTTATTGTCCACCGGTCTCATGGTCCCAAGAAGATAGTTCCATATGGTACATTGGTCCAAGTGACGTAAACTAGCCCTATGTATTCAAAATATACGTCACAGCCCTTATGTATAATTTCAAAATATACGTCACAATATGTATACGCTTTATTGGTGATTTTAAAGATCAATTTGACCTCTGGTGGTCAACGGCGCAACCAGAAAACAGGTGATCATGATGTTCAACCATTGAAATGGATATAAATATAACATTATTTATTTACTTCGTTATGTTTAACACGCGTTTTTGAACCTTGTGCGTAAATAGCTGTGTGTTTTGCTATCATTTTAATCAAAAGTCTTTCTTTTTACCTATATTATAACGTTTATTTTGGTATCAGAAGAGCCATTAACATATAAAATAAAAAGACGTGTGTATAATCAAAATTATATGGTTGGAATTTAGGATTTCTTCTCCTTTCACTGTGCACCTACACATAGGCGTAACTAGCCATAAAACCTGGTGGGCGCCTGGGGGCCTGACAATACCCTGGGAGGCACCCGGACGCCACTAAAACGTTATTTGTACACATATACCATATAGGTACATTATTTCTGGAGGGGCTGGCTACACCTTGGGAGGGCACAGGCCCCCCGTATTTACGCCGATGCACCTACTATCGGGAGTGCAATTGAGGTATGAAAATACTGAGCTTAGCGTCAAAAACAGTTCTTTACTCATTCCAAAAAGTTTTACTTGGCGCTTTCTTCACTAATCACGACTAACAAAACAGTCTGTTAAACCATCAAGGGCACTACTCAAACTCACAAATCGAGTTTTAACACACTTAATACGTATAAATCTATACAGATTCACGGCTGTATTGAAATTTGAACAGTATTTTAAACCGTTTTAATGCCCGAAATCTGTAACAGAATCAAAGCTAGCTACCTGCATAATACCTGCTTCGTTTGACTTTGTTTACGTTTAGCAGCGCCTCCGTCGGTAGTTAAAATCGCCAATATTTGCATAAACGTTTATTGTTTGCAAACTTATTTGTGTTGTGTCGTTGGGTCTTTCTTTATCGTTTTATCGAATAGTGCATTGATTTGAAACAAAATATAGAATACATAAAAATATGTGACCTACACGGTAAACGTTGCAAGTTAAGGGGATGCCGTAGCACGTTAAATGAGCTAAAACGCGATTCGCTGCCGTTCTTTAAATATTTGTTTGAGAAAAAGTTGTATATTGAAAAGTTTCTTAAAATGATCCAAAGATTATCGGAAAGTTGGTTATTTTTACGGTTTGGTGATTTTAGGAAATTTCATGTGTTAATTATTATCATTACCAAAAATCAATTAACTTTCCGATAATCTTTGGATCATATTAAGAAACTTTTCTATATACAACTTTTTCTCAAAACAAATATTTAAAAACGGCAGCGAATCGCGTTTTAGCTAATTTAACGTGCTACGGCATCCTCTTAAAATAAAAAAGATAAATAAACGTACGTAATACAATTTTAATTCTACATGATTCTGTTAAGTAGATCGCAGTTCTATTAAAATTTAAATCAAAGACGGTCAACCCAAGGCCTTCCCCAATTTTTAGACGAGAAAATATCCAAGTACCACAGTAGTACACAAGTGCCAAGTAGTCTACTAGGAACCTTCTGAGGATGCCAGGCACTCGCGCTGGCGAAACGTCAAGGATACAAAATCTACAACGACGGCCGAATAGCCCAAAAACTTAAATTTAACCTAAGTTTCAATTCATAGAGTCAAAACTGCTGTCCAATGGAGAAACAATGTATGTGTTTTTCCGTTGGACGGCAGAATTGACTTGACTAAAAATATGGATGGTGGAGGGGAGGATAACCATCTTTTATGGCGGACAAGTTGAAAAAGTGGCCATCGGAATGTAGCAAATTGGGATGGCGCCACCGTAGCCAGTGGTGGGATTTTGGTATTTCTTTCCTTTTTATTTTGTATCTATCTGTCTTTTTAACACGCTTTTATTAACTTGGGTTGTAACTATCAATCTATCAATCTGGCTGGCTATGTAACGGAATCTTTGAGCCTAATTTTAACCAACTTCCAGCTATTTGATTTCTTTGAAACTTTGCACACGTATTAAGGACCCATGACAATGCAATAATCTGCAAACAGTATCCCGTTATCCTGCTTTGGAAAAAAATTATATTATTATAACCACTGCTTGATACAACCAAGTGTCATCTGTCCTAGAAAACTGGGTTAATTTTCTTTGTCATCTGTCACCTGTACGTCCCAGTGGTACCAACCACCGGCCATTTCAAGAGTTCGATCTGAATCGATTTTACTCAAATTTTATATTAGGTTATTTTCAGAAAGTCTATCTGAAAAACTTTGCTATTCTTGACAAAGAAAAATAATTAATAGTTTAAAAAAACTAAAGAAACACGCTTTTATATGCAACCGAACTAAAAATTAGAAAAATTTAAAAACAGTATCCCGTTAAGTTCCAGCATTTTCTAGGAAAATAGGTAAAGTGAAAAATCGTACGTTCTGGCGGATGCGCCAGATTAGACAATTGAATAATCGAACTTGACAACATTTGCCGACGGGTTGGGGACCAGGGGCTCAATTCTGCTAAACTGAACTCATTCGTTCCGGGAGCGTATAACCTTCATCTGTTTTTTTAACACGCTTTTTAACGAACGAATAACCTTCACTTGTTTTTAAAACAGGCGGTCATAAAACAGAAATCTGTATTACCAACTGACATCTGACAAAATTCACAGTCATAACATAACCTAAAATTCCTTTAATGTGAAATTAAAGTTTCAGTTAACTAAGCTATTAAAAACAAAGTATACACTTTAATTGAAATACAAGAAGCAAATAAAAGTAACTAACAAGTTATTGCATATAACTTTTATACCATCTTCCATTTATACTTTCTAAAAGGCCTTTATTGAGTGTTAGAAACTTGTACCGAATGTTAGATTAGGACAAAGACTGGAAATGGAGATTAGCAAACTACATTAAAATATCACTTAAGGTAAGTAAACTAAAGTAAACTCATATTTAGAAAAAAACATTTATGGTAAATTTCTTTTTAGTTTAAAAAGGTAATATTTTAAAAAATATTTGTCTTATTTATGCAAATTGGGTAATTGTTTCGAAAGTTGGAGCAACCCCCATTTTGACCAAATTTGATATACAGGGGCACAGAACTAATAAAAAAGGGGCTGGTTATTTTCAACCAAGTGTCATCTGTCACCTGTACGTCCCAGTGGTACCAACCACCGGCCATTTCAAGAGTTCGATCTGAATTGATTTTACTCAAATTTTATATTAGGGTATTTTCAGAAAGTAAATCTGAAAAACTTTGCTAATCTTGACAAAATGGCGAAAAAATTTTTTAGTGAATAAACTGGAGCATTTATTTTTAAAAAATTAATTGATATAACGAACTAAAAAATGAAAAATAATTAATAGTTTAAAAAAACTAAAAAACACGCTTTTATATGCAACCGAACTAAAAATTAAAAAATAATTTTTCATTAAAAAAAATATTTTCACTTCATAGTAAAAAGCGTGGGGTGCTTAATATATTAAATGTTATAATTATTATATTTGCCAATATCTATGATGGAAAAGTTATGAAAAAATAGTAAAATGCACCCCACGCTTTTTACTATGAAGTGAAAATATTTTTTTAATGAAAAATTATTTTTAATTTTTAGTTCGGTTGCATATAAAAAGCGTGTTTTTAGTTTTTTAAACTATTAATTTTATTTTGTATCTTACTCTAAAAATTGATGATTATTGGTTAAGAAAATTCTTCTGGCTACTGTTGCGCCACCTTAAGTTGCTCCTTTCGACGGACACTTTTTAATACATTCAGATGGTACTCCTCCCCTCTATTTTCCATATTAGCAGTAAGCCTTCTTGGAAAATAATTATTTTGCTCATATCGTTTTTTTTAGCGTTGGTCAGTACACATAATATGTAGGTGGCATCATCCCTTCCACCTAGCAATTATTTATTAATATATCGTATGAAGAAAATGTGTGTTATACATATATTTTTTACAGAGTATTCTTTTTCGAATCAGTTTAATTAAAAGGTAAGCTTTTATTTATTTATTTATCTTTTTTTCGTATAGCATTTTTTTCTGTTTTTCTTTGAAATACACATTTTTCAGATAATTTTACCTTCAGAATCAATAACAGCATAATGTTGCTAAATTTTACTTTTTTCAATGACAAACTAACAGTTGTTCGAACATGCACTTTGTAAATAATTTGCAAAACATTTATTTAGTTTTTCTTTACAGTTTTTGAGATTTTTATTTGTAGATTTACATATACAACTAAAGCTGTTTTTACAGTTTAAAAGATTTCTTGCATGCAATTTTTCTTGCTGCAATTTTTGATCTGCACACGCGCAATTTGAGGAGTTTTTAAAAAGACAAAGATGCTCGTGCGCGCAAGAAAAACTTTCAAACTGTAAAAACAGCTTAATCAAAACAAAAATTAAATAAGAGTACAACATTTGATTAAATTCATTATGTTGATATTTAAAATAAATATGTAATGTTTTTTTCATACAACTTATTAAATTTATTAAGGAAATAAATATACAGTTGAAATTTTCAGAAAAATCTATTTTTTTAGTTTTTATAATAGAACTATATCTTTATTTATTAAAATACTAATATTTATTTTTGAAATAAAAATAGACATAATTATATGATATACATAAAAAATAGATGCGTAAAAATTTATAATTTAAATACAAAACAAAATAAAATTATTTTTAAATAAAAATAGACATAATTATAAATAATATACATATAAAATAATGCTAAAAATTTATAATTTAATTATAAAACAAAATAAAAACATAAAATATATATAAATATTGTTAACATGTTTAAGTAGACAATGCTCAGTCTCGAAGGGTACTTAAGGGTATAGTAAGAACATTTTAAAAGCGCAAATTCGGTACCCTTTGAAAATAATACAAAAAAACATAAAAAAGGCCGCCTGCAATCGGACTATTTTATACAAAGGCGCCGCTATCCTTTACAGCGACAGCGCCGATACACTATGGGATATAAATCCATTATTTTGGCCAAAAAGCAACTTTGAAATTTTAATGGCTCATGCTGTGTATTTCAAAGTAGATACTCCAAACTACATGTACGCAAAATTATAAAAGGATATGACGACTTCTATTGGGGTAATAAGAAACTTGAAAATGTATTTTTAAGTAAACATAAATATACAGCATTTAATCTACTTAGTTTATTATTAGCCTTGTTTACTAAAAAAGTAAAAGAGTTTAAATAATAACAGCTATTGTTGTGTTTCCGATGCAGTCTCGCGAAGTCTCGCTACTTTTGTCAAAGATTTTTTTACCTTTTTCTTTATCAGTTTTTGTACATACAATTTTTTTTTTTTTTTTTTTTTATCTTTGGACAAACCACGAAGGCTAAAAGCCTAAATACTAACGTACCGTGGGTGTCTTAAGCGATGTAAGAGGGAGTTTGTTGACACGGGACTTAAATACTTGAAGATTTGGGGGGAAGGAAAGACCTCCGCGGGCAGCAAGTTCCACAATCTAGAAACTCTAGGGATAAAAGAACGAACAAAGTGGGAAGTTCGGGGCCTGTCCAGTTGGACCGTATATGGATGCATACGCGCGGAACCACGAGTTTCTCTGTTGGGAACCGTAAGTGGAGGAACTATACTGGACAATTCTTCAGAGCAGAAGCCATGGAAGTACCTATAAAAAAGCGATAAATCCCCCACAGCCCGACGATGTGCAAGAGAGGGAAGCCTTTCTGTAAGTGAAGGATCATTAATGAGACGAACAGCTCTTCTTTGAATAGAATCAAGAATGCTTAGGGTTGTGGGGGACGCCATGCCCCAGACATGAGAACAATATTCCAAGGGAGGTCGGATTTGGGACACATATAAAGTGTATAAATTAGAAGGGGAAAAATACTTTTTGGCTCGAAAGAGAAATCCAAGCTTTTTTGAAGCTGCCGTGGCTATAGATACAATGTGTTTATGCCAGTTAAGGTTACTTTCAAATGTGACGCCTACAAGATTAAAGGTGTCTTTGCTCTGCAAAACTTGGCCGCTCATAAGTAGAGGATGAGTATTTGATGATTCTTTTCGCGACAAGGAACATGATTGTGTTTTGGATGCATTAAAATGGACGAGATTTTTAGCGCCCCAATCCAATATTAAACCAAGATCCTGCGAAAGAGATATCTGCATCGCTCTGCGTTTGTTTTCCAAGTCAGGTTTAGTGATGGGTTTAGGAACCCGAAAACTGGAGTGAAGGGTACTATCGTCGGCGAAACTATGAATGGAATTAGTTGTGGACGAGAGAAGGTCGTTGATGTGAAGAAGAAACAATGTTGGTGCCAGAACTGAGCCCTGAGGGACTCCAGCATTTACTTGGTGAAAGCTTGAAGAATGGCCGTCCACAATAACTGATATACGACGATCAGATAGATAACTAGAGAGCCAAGTACAGAGTTTAGTTGAAAGACCATAGGAGGGAAGTTTATTAAGAAGTGCGGCATGCCAGACCTGGTCAAAAGCTTTGGATATATCAAGAGCAACGATCTGGGACTCACCTAGAAACTCAAGAGACTTATTCCAGCAGTGTGATACGAAGGAAAGAAGATCTGCTGTAGATCTTTTGTGGCGAAATCCATACTGCCTGTCATGCAAAATTTTGTGTTTTTCTAAGTACTTAAGAATTTGTGAATTAATTAGTTTTTCCATTACTTTACAAAGAACTGAGAGAATTGAAATTTGTCTATAGTTAGATGGAAGGGATTTAGATCCTTTCTTGGGAATAGGTTGAACACGTGCAGCTTTCCAGCTTTCCGGAAAGATACCTGTGTTGTAAGAAATTCGAAAGAGCCGAGTTAAGATTGGTGCAAGTTCTGGAGCACATTTTTTTAAAACGATTGCTGGTATGCCATCCAGCCCAGACGATTTCTTGGTGTTAAGGGAAGAAAGGATACGCTTAATGTGTTTTACCTTAAAAATAATATCGGGCATTTTATGAGGAACTGGGGTAACCGCTGGAATTGGATGATTTACGGGAGGGTCAAGGGTTGAATTGGCAGCAAATTGTTTAGCAAATAATTCTGCCTTTCCTTTAGCGGTAGAAACAATTTCATCTTCCAAAGCTAGTGGCGGAAAAGAACTGGTACAAAAATTCCTACTTATGTTTTTCGCAAAGGACCAGAAAGATTTGCTGCCATTTGAGCAAGAAAGAACTTTGTTTTTAATACGATTGTCGAAGGAGTCTTTGGCTTCAGAAATTGTTTGATTGTAGTAGTTTCTTGCTTCAATGCTGGCCTGTCGATTTTCTGGACTAGGATCCTGTAGAAACTTTTTGTGAGCATGAACTTTTAAAATTCTAGCTTTATCACAAGATTTGGAAAACCAGGGTTTGTTATTGGATTGTTTGGGGTTCTTGATGGTGTGTGGAATATAGGTTTCAATGCCCAATTGAATTGATTCCGTCAGTTGATTGCAAATTTCAGAAGGATCACCAGAAGAAAAGCAGATGGAATTCCAGGGGTAAGTGGCGAAGAAGTCCCTCAGGCCATCCCAGTCGGCTGAGTTGTAGTGCCATACGGTGCGTGGTGGCATGTATTCATTTACCTCGGGATGTGCAGGGTAAGATATTGTAACTAAGCCATGATCTGAGCGACCTAGGGGAGCTGTGACAGATGTTTGATAGAGTTCGGGGTTGGTAGTAAGAAAGAGATCAAGGGGATTTGAACTATGATTTGGAACTCTAGGAAAGTAGGTGGGTTCCATAATAAGGTTGGTAAGAGAGTTACTGACTGCGAAGATTTCGGCTGCTCTGCCTTGGGGGTCAGTTTTGAAGAGCCTAGCCAATCCTTATTATGGACATTGAAGTCGCCAAGCACGATTATTTCAGCCGATGGAAACTGAGAAATTATGCTATCGATCTTTGTTGAAAGAAAGTCAAAGAATTCGACATAGGAATTATTAGATGGGGACCGGTACAAACAGCAGATAAATTTAGTTGAAGACCTAAGGGAAAGTTTAAGCCAAAGGATATCGGGCCTACCCGATTCAAGATTGGAAACTCGAGCACAAGCCAGATCGTTGCGGACATAAGCACATACGCCACCATGTGGGCGGAAAGACGAAATAAGTTCGTAGCCTGGAAAGAGAAGGTGGCTGGTTGAAGATTTAGAACTTATTTGTGTTTCCGTTAGAAACAGTATGTGGGGTTTAGATGACTGAAGGTGATGGTGAACGGAGTTTATATTGATGTTAAGCCCACATATGTTTGCAAAAAGAAATTAAACTTCTCGATGAAGGCCTCCCGGATGCACCCCTCGCCCGGAGATCCGAATGGAGGGGTATTTTACCTCCGGAACATTTTACTTCCGGGTGTGCCGCCATCATTTGTACATAGTTTGGGGGTTAAAAGGAAAAAAAAGAAAAGAGAAAGAAGGAAGAAGGAAAACTGACTCACACACCCAGAACCCAGAAACGTCCGTTAAGACTTCACGGGTCCCTTAAAGGGTGGTGGGGTGGTACCTCCTCAGGCGAGGAAAGCTCCTCTACCACCTACTAAATTTTTCTTTCTACAGAATCTACCCAACAAAACAGTGTTTTTTATTTATTTTATACGTTTAAAAATAAAAAAGTTGGGAAGATGTATCCCTATTACGCTTCTAAAAATAATTTAAAATTATTTTTCAGATTTGGTAGGTCATATTTTCGAAACTAATTGAGATAGACACATTAAATGTATTTTTTAAAGCATTTTAAAAGATTTTTTTGGTGGTGATATAATATTCAGGGTATTCCATTTAAAAAATCATACCTATTGTCGTACCATGTAGATGATATGAGAAAATAATCATCGGATTACTAATTAGAATACTACCGAATTAATCAAACAAGCTGACATTTTAGTATATTTTGTACAATAAAAAATAATAATGTTAAGGGGGTGTAAATTTATAATAACATATAATAAGTTTTAGGTTTCCAAAAAGCATTTGTAATAATTTATAATATTTTTCCAGTAAAAAGCACCTTATTTTAAGTTAGATTGGTAAGTTTCAGAATTTTGACCAAAAAATTAATTTTTATCCTATAGTGCGATGACCAGCTGCATCAACCGGCATATCATAAAGGAAATATAGCAAAGGCGGCCGCGAAGACAAGCATGCCGATTCATTTGCTTTAAACTTTTTGTCATTTTTTTTCTTATCAAAGAGCACCGAATTTACATTTTTAAACTGTTCCTTCTATAATTCTTAACCTATACGCATAAACTTAAGAGATTATTGCTAAGGACACTTTTTTTGTTACAAAATAACCAGCTAAATTTTTTGTTCTTCGTAAAAACTAATCCAATAAACACGTTATGATAATGTTTGGTATGTCTATTGGTCCTCTACTATAAGTTGTGATTGTGTATGAGACTATTTTAACGCAATTTGAATTAAAAATATGGGTTTTAATAACTATACTAAATTATTTCAAACAAAAAATAGGAAACCGCTCTGTTTACCATTATTAGTCATTATTTATTTTCTCCTCAAAATTCCCCTTTATTTTTATTTGTAATAATAAATTACTTCCTTAATTGAAAATATTTTTCTTTATTAGTTAGTGTTTGTCCTTAGAAATTTTTTCCCAATTTTATGCGTACAGGTAAAAAATAACCCTGTATACAATGTGATAAATGATAAATAAACAACAAATAGAAAACTTTTTATTTGGAATTTGTCACAAGATTTTATTCTTCATAAAAATAGGTCATCATCAACTCTTAACAAAACCAAAGAATACATATACCATAGAAGCTCACAAGTAAGATTTCAGCGTACTCTGAAATTTGAATACCTACCCTGACCACCAGATAGCGAAAGTAGTCCAATCGACCAATAGAAACTCGACATGGACATCAACCAATTTTCTGATTGGTCCGGTGCCGGCTTTCGGTATCTGGTGGTCAGAGTGGGTACTAAAATTTCAGGGTTTGCTGAAATATCACTTGTGAGCTTCTATAGTATATGTAATCTTTGACAAAACTAACTACTGCAAGCATTAATTTTTGTCAGTGGCGGCTATTCAGGTGTAGTAAGTGAAGTGGCACTTTACCAAAAATAAATAATAAAACATAAAAAAACATATTACTATTATTCAATTCATTTTTCTCATTTCTATTCCTTATTTGTAAAATTCGCAATGAAAAATCTAGCATATAAATTAACCGCTGGCGCGAGTCGCTTTCCTCCTCTTTCGGCAACGCGACAAGTGTATCGCAAATATAAAACGGACCGAAGTATACACCTCATGCGGGGTTTTGTTTACGACTTGACGCTCCGTTGCCATGACAACGCTATACTTGCCGGTGGCCAGAATCGCGTGAGGGAGTATCAGGTGTATTGCTTGATAAATCGCTAGCCTTAAAAAGATAGTTTAGGTTTTGGTCGTTTCGTTGGTTTTCACGTATTATTTCGATTGTTTCCGTTTGAATATTATTAGCGACAGTGATTTTTCGCAGGAAGAAATTAAAGGACAGTACAGAGCACTTCTCTATGAAATATTATATTATATTTTGATGGAAATGGAAGTAAGATTCAAAGATTGTTACAAACTACAATTTCTTTGTCTTGCTGATACTGCAAAGTTTGGCCAGTATAACCAAACTTTTCCCACCGATTCTTTTCACAATTTATTGGAGATATATGCCGAATCATTTCCAAAAATTAACGGCTCAAAAATAAACTTGACCAAGTATTTGCTGATAAAAGTTATAGAAATATTTCATTGCAGCAGTTAGCGAAACAAGTTGGCGCAAATAAAGACATTTTTACCGAGGCGTATAAACTTTTTTCGCTAATTTTAACGATATCGTCGACAAGCGTGTCAGTGGAACGGAGTTTTTCTTGCCTTAAGCGTTTCAAAACATTTTAAGAAACACTATATCCCAAGATAGACTTTTATCTTTGGCCAATATTTCAATTTAAAAGGACTTCTTCAGGAACTGATAAAAACTTAACCATTTTATGAATATATAATTGATAAATTTGCTGCATTAAAAGATAGAAGGATTGATTTGGTGTATAACATTTAGGTAAGTTTCGATATTAAGACTTTTTACTTAGACTTTTGATAGTTGAGTATTTTCAATTTTGCTAAAATGGTGAATGCGTTTTTTCCCTTCCTGCACTACACCTGTTTTTAGACCCGCGAGCCGCCACTGATTTTTGTAAAGAATAAGTATTTCTAAAAAATTACAAATAAAAAGTTTCCCATTTTCCCATAATATTATACTTATATTAATATAGTTAAGGAGATAAAATGGGTAAAGTAAGTATGATCATTTTTGTACTTTTCTTCAGAAGGTATATTCGGGAATCATATCTGCAAGAAAGAAAAACAAAATATATAAGTGTTAATAAAATATCATTATGGAGCATTATTTGTCAAAATCATGTTAAATAACTTTGTTCTATATTTTTATTTATTTTTTTTGTTAGAAAATTTTATTTAAAGAATTTAAAAAAGTATTCTTAACAAGCAGTCGAAATCATTTTACAAAATAAAAAAGGAAAAAACTCCCTACTGCTGTTAAAATACACATTATTTTTAAATTTTTATTTTTACATACTGGCGAACATGTACCTGCGAGGCCTCTTAAATTAAAAATTAAAGATGGAGAGCAAAAAAGGTCCTCACCTTCAAATACAGAAGACCTGGATTCAGCGGTTAAAACATTTTTAAGATAGTAAATATTTAAAATCAAAATCAAAAATAAAAAAATCAAAAACCGGAACGGGAAAAGATAAGTTTAACATCTACTACCCCGACACCCACGGTACTCTGGTTGGTACTTATATAAAAGACCTCGTGGGCTGTCACAAAGAAAAAAAAAAGAAAAACCCGAATGTACGAGGAAAGTGACCACCAAGATCTTCTTTCCTTCGTTTCACACAACTGGAACAAGTCTCTTGAGTTTCTAGGTGAGTCCCAGATCGTTGCTCTTGATATATCTAAAGCTTTCGACCAAGTCTGGCATGACGCACTTCTTAATAAACTTCCCTCCTACGGTCTTCCAACTAAACTCTGTACTTGGCTCTCCAGTTATCTTTCTAATCGACGTATATCAGTCATTGTTGATGGCCACTCTTCAAGCTTTCATGAAATTAATGCCGGAGTGCCACAGGGTTCAATACTAGCACCAACTTTGTTTCTTCTTCACATCAACGACCTTCTTTCTTCCACAACCAATCCCATTCATAGTTATGTTGACGATAGTACCTTCTCCACTTTTCAGGTTCCCAAACCAATCTCTCAACCCGACTTGGAAAGCAAACGCAGGGCGATGCAGATATCTCTTTCACAGGATCTCAATTTGATATTGGATTGGGGCGCCAAAAATCTCGTTAAATTTAATGCATCCAAAACACAATCCTTGTCGCGAAAAAAATCATCAAACAATCATCCTTTGCTTATGAGTGGCCAGGTTTTGCAGAGCGGGGACACATTTAACCTTGTGGGCATCACATTTGAGAATAACCTTAACTGGCATAAACACATTGTATCTATAACCACCGCGGCGTCAAAAAAGCTTGGATTTATTTTCCGAGCCAAAAAGTATTTTTCCCCTTCCAGTTTATACACTTTGTATGTGTCCCAAATTCGACCCTCTCTGGAATATTGTTCTCATGTCTGGGGAATGGCATCCTCTACAACCCTCAGCATTCTTGATGCATGCCATTCAAAGAAGGGCTGTTCGTCTTATTATTGATCATTTACTTACTCAAAGACTTCCTTCTCTTGCCCATCGCCGAGCTGTGGGAGATCTATCGCTCTTTTATAGATACTTTTACGGCTTCTGCTCCGACGAATTATCCAGTATAGTCCCTCCTCTTGCAGCTCCCAACAGAGAAACTCGTGGTGCCGCGCGTATGCATCCCTATACGGTCCAATTGGACAGGCCCCGAACTTCCTATTTCGTTCGTTCTTTTATCTCTAGAGTTTCTAGACTGTGGAACCTGCTGCCAGCCGAGGTCTTTCCTTCCCCCAAATCTTCAAGTTTTTAAGTCCCGTGTTAACAAACTCCCTCTTACCTCGCTTAAGACACCCACGGTACGTTAGTATTTAGGCTTTCAGCCTTCGTGGATTGTCCAAAGATAAAAAAAGGATTACTTTTTGCACACTTGAAGAACTCAGGTAATAATATCAAAATTTAAAACTTACACCTTCACCAACCTTAAAAGGTGCATAGACAATTAAAGCAACAACAAAGCGAATCAGGAAATGTTTATATGCCGGCATTCTTTGTATAATCTCTATCTGTTAGCGTTCTACACGCTTTAGAACGTGTTCTGTTGTTGCCTATGAACCTTTTGAAGTAGCTGAAGGTGTTTATATAAAACACCCTGTACTTACCACGAAATATGTAAAAATACTTGATTTCTGCTATTTTTTGTTCTGGTAGTAAAGATTGTTGTTAGGGTTCTTCTGTTGCGACCGGTAATCTTGAGCTGCTTTAGACATACTGTTGCTAGACTTTTCTTTTTGAGATTTTTCTAAAAAATATACGTTGTTAGAAAACAACATTTTATAGTATTGTGCCTAAGGTTACCATATGTCCGGTTTCCGACCGAACAACCCGGTTTTTCTGTCCGGTCAGAAAAATCTTAGCAAGCCGGACAACAGAATGTCCGTTTTTATTTTGTGGGATAAAAAATACCATAAATTAAAAATATATTATTTAATTTATAGTACAGCACCACACAGACTATAATCAAAATTTCCAAGTGTGAATAATCATCGCCAATCAATGAAACCCACCTTTGTAAATATGTAAAATAATTACAATATCCAAATCGAGAATTCACAAAATCGTTAGATAATAAATTGAAAATGAAAAATATTTGGAGAGACAAACGAAATCGTCTACCTTTACAGAGTCTTACCGAATGCTGTTAAAAAAAATTAAAAACAGATTCTGCATCAAAAAATTTAAAGAAAAGTTCATACAAACATAAGTTCGGCAATACATTGTTTTTCAGATGCAGAGTGCTAACCTTAAAAAAAAACTTTGTTTTTTAAATTTTTAACACCCCGTACTTCAAAAACGAAGACGTTTAGGACATATGTTTATATAAAGTTTTTTTCTTATTTTTTGTTGTAGAATCGTTTGGTTAAGATTGTCGGTTGAGTTACTGGACACTCTGTATGTATGTAGGTAATTTGATTGAAATTGATGAAAACTTTGATGTCTATTGGTGCCTAAACGGTGAGGTTTATCGACTTTAATAAAGGGTACCTTACTTTTTAAGTTTTTGATTGTCTATAAAATGGCGCCCCAGCTTTGCGATATCTGTCAAAATAAAAAAGTTGTGATGTAAATAAATTTTAAATTTTAGGTAAAGAGCCCTCTGGCGGTATTTAAAAAAGTACTTTTGTCTTAAAATTTTAGAACTTGCGAAGCTCGATTTGTGTGCCAAATATCAACTGAATGGGTTAAAAAATAAATGCGATATGACGAAAAAACCAAAATAAAAATTGAACTTTGACTGCTTGTAACTCGAAAACGAATGACATTTTGAAAAAAAATATATGAAGCTCTACCCTTATTTTGTCAAGTAGAATTACCCCCTTAAATTTCGTGATCAATTTTTGAATCACCCTGTATATTTATAAATAACTATTTTACTGAATCTAAAAATAAAATTAGTTTTATATTAAAAAAAAAACGTTATGCCTGCTTTACACAACATGTGTTACAGAAATTGCTTTAAGTTTTGCAGTAGGAAAATTTTATGGTTTTTAAAGTTGGCAACATTTTTAATATTTTTCTATTTGTGTAAAGATGCGATGTGAATTTTAGGATTTTTTTAACTCACCTTGCCAATCTGATGGTCTGCTTGAATACCCACGGGATTGCCAGTGACTGTTGTTATTGGGATTTTTTGGTTGGCTCTGTTATCCATTTCTTATCTTCTTTTAACTCTAAAATTCAAAAGCAAAAATAAATAATATGATTTAATTTTGACAAAGGTTTTCACGATTATTTTTCATATCCAGGAGAATTCCAACAATTTTTTGGTCATTCTGTATATCAGAGTTGGCTTCCATGTAAAAATTCATAAGAAAAGATGAAAGAAGGAAGATCTTATGGGAAAAATAATTTTTATCGTACTCTGTCACACGAAACATCGCGAAAATCAGTAAATTAATATAGGAACTGTTGGAACATCCATCGTTTACCCCAGTATTAGTTCCCCCTGACTTTTTCACATCTGAAAAAGTATTTCTAAGAAATTTCTTTTATCGAGCTAAAATCATTTAGTCATGTGGTTGCAATAACCGAAAAACTGACTAATACTTATCAGATTAAAATTATGTTACATTTACCAGAATTAAAAAAATATATATACCTTTTTTTTCTCATATGCCCAGAAGGAATATAGATTAGGAAGTAATTATCGCACAAAAAATCTTCATTCGCCATTTCAGAACAAAATCATCAATTTTAGGCGAAGAACCAATTCTAAAACAGTATTTACCAATCGGTTATATTGACGTTTAAACAAAGTATTATACGTCAAAGTTGTCACCAATTATTACCGCGGTTATAATTGGTTGAACGCCCAAAAGTGATGATTGAGACAAGAAATTGTTGTATTGCTTGTGACGTTTCTTAATACGTCACAAGCAACTTTGTCCCAAGCATGCCCACATTACAGCACGTCTTAAAAACTAAAGGCGATCTAAACATTGCCAAATATCTCCAGTAAATCCTAGCTCCTTTTTGAAAAATATCTTCTTTAAAAAGTGTAGAAAAATAATATTTTGTTTGATTAATCTAGGGACATCCAAACGTAATCATCTATGCAAAAATCTCCAGATCATTTTTTCCTAACAGACAGTAAATTTAAAAAGAAATATCTCCAGTTAATCCTAGCTCCTTTTTGGAAAATATCTTCTTTAAAAACGTGTAGAAAAATAATATTTTGTTTGATTAATCTAGGGACATCCAAACGTAATCATCTATGCAAAAATCTCCAGATCATTTTTTTCCTAACAGACAGTAAATTTAATAAGAAATATCTCCAGTAAATCCTAGCTTCTTTTTGAAAATATCTTCTTTAAAAAGTGTAGAAAAATAATATTTTGTTTGATTAATCTAGGGACATCCAAACGTAATCATCTATGCAAAAATCTCCAGATCATTTTTGTCCTAACAGACAGTAAATTTAAAAAGAAATATCTCCAGTAAATCCTAGCTCCTTTTTGGAAAATATCTTCTTTAAAAACGTGTAGAAAAATAATATTTTGTTTGATTAATCTAGGGACATCCAAACGTAATCATCTATGCAAAAATCTCCAGATCATTTTTTTTCCTAACAGACAGTAAATTTAAAAAGAAATATCTCCAGTAAATCCTAGGTTCTTTTTGAAAATATCTTCTTTAAAAAAGTGTAGAAAAATAATATTTTGTTTGATTAATCTAGGGACATCCAAACGTAATCATCTATGCAAAAATCTCCAGATAATTTTTTTCCTAACAGACAGTAAATTTAAAAAGAAATATCTCCAGTAAATCCTAGCTTCTTTTTGAAAATATCTTCTTTAAAAAGTGTAGAAAAATAATATTTTGTTTGATTAATCTAGGGACATCCAAACGTAATCATCTATGCAAAAATCTCCAGATCATTTTTTTCCTAACAGACAGTAAATTTAAAAAGAAATATCTCCAGTAAATCCTAGCTCCTTTTTGGAAAATATCTTCTTTAAAAAGTGTAGAAAAATAATATTTTGTTTGATTAATCTAGGGACATCCAAACGTAATCATCTATGCAAAAATCTCCAGATCATTTTTTTCCTAACAGACAGTAAATTTAAAAAGAAATATCTCCAGTAAATCCTAGCTCCTTTTTGGAAAATATCTTCTTTAAAAACGTGTAGAAAAATAATATTTTGTTTGATTAATCTAGGGACATCCAAACGTAATCATCTTGCAAAAATCTCCAGATCATTTTTTTCCTAACAGACAGTAAATTTAAAAAGAAATATCTCCAGTAAATCCTAGCTTCTTTTTGAAAATATCTTCTTTAAAAAGTGTAGAAAAATAATATTTTGTTTGATTAATCTAGGGACATCCAAACGTAATCATCTATGCAAAAATCTCCAGATCATTTTTTTCCTAACAGACAGTAAATTTAAAAGAAATATCTCCAGTAAATCCTAGCTCCTTTTTGGAAAATATGTTCTTTAAAAAGTGTAGAAAAATAATATTTTGTTTGATTAATCTAGGGACATCCAAACGTAATCATCTATGCAAAAATCTCCAGATCATTTTTTTCCTAACAGACAGTAAATTTAAAAAGAAATATCTCCAGTAAATCCTAGCTCCTTTTTGGAAAATATCTTCTTTAAAAACGTGTAGAAAAATAATATTTTGTTTGATTAATCTAGGGACATCCAAACGTAATCATCTATGCAAAAATCTCCAGATCATTTTTTTCCTAACAGACAGTAAATTTAAAAAGAAATATCTCCAGTAAATCCTAGATTCTTTTTGAAAATATCTTCTTTAAAAAAGTGTAGAAAAATAATATTTTGTTTGATTAATCTAGGGACATCCAAACGTAATCATCTATGCAAAAATCTCCAGATCATTTTTTCCTAACAGACAGTAAATTTAAAAAGAAATATCTCCAGTAAATCCTAGCTCCTTTTGGAAAATATCTTCTTTAAAAAGTGTAGAAAAATAATATTTTGTTTGATTAATCTAGGGACATCCAAACGTAATCATCTATGCAAAAATCTCCAGATCATTTTTTTCCTAACAGACAGTAAATTTAAAAAGAAATATCTCCAGTAAATCCTAGCTCCTTTTTGGAAAATATCTTCTTTAAAAACGTGTAGAAAAATAATATTTTGTTTGATTAATCTAGGGACATCCAAACGTAATCATCTATGCAAAAATCTCCAGATCATTTTTTTCCTAACAGACAGTAAATTTAAAAAGAAATATCTCCAGTAAATCCTAGCTTCTTTTTGAAAATATCTTCTTTAAAAAGTGTAGAAAAATAATATTTTGTTTGATTAATCTAGGGACATCCAAACGTAATCATCTATGCAAAAATCTCCAGATCATTTTTTTCCTAACAGACAGTAAATTTAAAAAGAAATATCTCCAGTAAATCCTAGCTTCTTTTTGAAAATATCTTCTTTAAAAAGTGTAGAAAAATAATATTTTGTTTGATTAATCTAGGGACATCCAAACGTAATCATCTATGCAAAAATCTCCAGATCATTTTTTTCCTAACAGACAGTAAATTTAAAAAGAAATATCTCCAGTAAATCCTAGCTTCTTTTTGAAAATATCTTCTTTAAAAAGTGTAGAAAAATAATATTTTGTTTGATTAATCTAGGGACATCCAAACGTAATCATCTATGCAAAAATCTCCAGATCATTTTTTCCTAACAGACAGTAAATTTAAAAAGAAATATCTCCAGTTAATCCTAGCTCCTTTTGGAAAATATCTTCTTTAAAAACGTGTAGAAAAATAATATTTTGTTTGATTAATCTAGGGACATCCAAACGTAATCATCTATGCAAAAATCTCCAGATCATTTTTTTCCTAACAGACAGTAAATTTAAAAAGAAATATCTCCAGTAAATCCTAGCTTCTTTTTGAAAATATCTTCTTTAAAAAAGTGTAGAAAAATAATATTTTGTTTGATTAATCTAGGGACATCCAAACGTAATCATCTATGCAAAAATCTCCAGATCATTTTTTTCCTAACAGACAGTAAATTTAAAAAGAAATATCTCCAGTAAATCCTAGCTTCTTTTTGAAAATATCTTCTTTAAAAAAGTGTAGAAAAATAATATTTTGTTTGATTAATCTAGGGACATCCAAACGTAATCATCTATGCAAAAATCTCCAGATCATTTTTTTCCTAACAGACAGTAAATTTAAAAAGAAATATCTCCAGTAAATCCTAGCTCCTTTTTGGAAAATATCTTCTTTAAAAACGTGTAGAAAAATAATATTTTGTTTGATTAATCTAGGGACATCCAAACGTAATCATCTATGCAAAAATCTCCAGATCATTTTTTCCTAACAGACATTAAATTTAAAAAGAAATATCTCCAGTTAATCCTAGCTCCTTTTTGGAAAATATCTTCTTTAAAAACGTGTAGAAAAATAATATTTTGTTTGATTAATCTAGGGACATCCAAACGTAATCATCTGCAAAAATCTCCAGATCATTTTTTTCCTAACAGACAGTAAATTTAAAAAGAAATATCTCCAGTAAATCCTAGCTCCTTTTTGGAAAATATCTTCTTTAAAAACGTGTAGAAAAATAATATTTTGTTTGATTAATCTAGGGACATCCAAACGTAATCATCTATGCAAAAATCTCCAGACCATTTTTTCCTAACAGACAGTAAATTTAAAAGAAATATCTCCAGTTAATCCTAGCTCCTTTTTGGAAAATATCTTCTTTAAAAACGTGTAGAAAAATAATATTTTGTTTGATTAATCTAGGGACATCCAAACGTAATCATCTGCAAAAATCTCCAGATCATTTTTTTCCTAACAGACAGTAAATTTAAAAAGAAATATCTCCAGAAAATCCTAGCTCCTTTTTGGAAAATATCTTCTTTAAAAACGTGTAGAAAAATAAAATTTTGTTTGATTAATCTAGGGACATCCAAACGTAATCATCTATGCAAAAATCTCCAGATCATTTTTTCCTAACAGACGGTAAATTTAAAAGGAAATATCTCCAGTAAATCGTAGCTCCTTTTTGAAAAATATCTTCTTTAAAAACGCGTAGAAAAATAAAATTTTGTTTGATTAATCTAGGGATATCCAAACATAATCATTTGCAAAAACATCCAGATCATTTTTTTCCTAACAGACAGTAAATTTAAAAAGAAATATATCCAGTAAATCCTAGCTCCTTTTTGGAAAATATCTTCTGTTAAAAGTGTGGAAAAATAATATTTTGTTTGCTTAATCTAGAATCTAGGGACATCCAAACGTAATTATCTGCAAAAATATCCAGATCATTTTTTTCCTAACAGACAGTAAATTTAAAAAGAAATATCTCAAGTAAATCCTAGCTCCTTTTTGGAAAATATCTTCTTTAAAAACGTGTAGAAAAATAATATTTTGTTTGATTAATCTAGGGACATCCAAACGTAATCATCTATGCAAAAATCTCCAGATCATTTTTTTCCTAACAGACAGTAAATTTAAAAAGAAATATCTCCAGTTAATCCTAGCTCCTTTTTGAAAATATCTTCTTTAAAAAGTGTAGAAAAATAATATTTTGTTTGATTAATCTAGGGACATCCAAACGTAATCATCTATGCAAAAATCTCCAGATCATTTTTTTTCCTAACAGACAGTAAATTTAAAAGAAATATCTCCAGAAAATCCTAGCTCCTTTTTGGAAAATATCTTCTTTAAAAACGTGTAGAAAAATAAAATTTTGTTTGATTAATCTAGGGACATCCAAACGTAATCATCTGTGCAAAAATCTCCAGATCATTTTTTCCCAACAGACAGTAAATTTAAAAAGAAATATCTCCAGTAAATCCTAGCTTCTTTTTAGAAAATATCTTCTTTAAAAGTGTAGAAAAATAATATTTTGTTTGATTAATCTAGGAACATCCAAACGTAATCATCTGTGCAAAAATCTCCAGATCATTTTTTTCCCTAACAGACAGTAAATTTAAAAGAAATATCTCCAGTAAATCCTAGCTCCTTTTTGGAATATATCTTCTTTAAAAACGTGTAGAAAAATAATATTTTGTTTGATTAATCTAGGGACATCCAAACGTAATTATCTGCAAAAATATCCAGATCATTTTTTCCTAACAGACAGTAAATTTAAAAGGAAATATCTCCAGTAAATCCTAGCTCCTTTTTGAAAATATCTTCTTTAAAAAGTTTTGAAAAATAATATTTTGTTTGATTAATCTAGGGACATCCAAACGTAATCATCTGCAAAAATATCCAGATCATTTTTTTGCTAATAGACAGAAAATTTAAAAAGAAATATCTTCAGTAAATCCTAGCTTCTTTTTGGAAAATATCTTCTTTAAAAAGTGTGGAAAAATAATATTTTGTTTGATTAATCTAGAATCTAGGGACATCCAAATGTAAGTATCTGCAAAAATATCCAGATCATTTTTTCCTAACAGACGGTAAATTTAAAAGAAATATCTCCAGTAAATCCTAGCTCCTTTTTGGAAAATATCTTCTTTAAAAAGTGTGGAAAAATAATATTTTGTTTGATTAATCTAGAATCTAGGGACATCCAAACGTAATCATCTGTGCAAAAATCTCCAGATCATTTTTTCCCAACAGACAGTAAATTTAAAAAGAAATATCTCCAGTAAATCCTAGCTCCTTTTTGGAAAATATCTTCTTTAAAAACGTGCAGAAAAATAATATTTTGTTTGATTAATCTAGGGACATCCAAACGTAATTATTTGCAAAAATCTTCAGATCATTTTTCTTCCTAACAGACAGTAAATTTAAAAAGAAATATCTCCAGTAAATCCTAGCTTCTTTTTGAAAATATCTTCTTTAAAAAGTGTAGAAAAATAATATTTTGTTTGATTAATCTAGGGACATCCAAACGTAATCATCTATGCAAAAATCTCCAGATAATTTTTTTCCTAACAGACAGTAAATTTAAAAAAAATATCTCCAGTAAATCCTAGCTTCTTTTTGAAAATATCTTCTTTAAAAAGTGTAGAAAAATAATATTTTGTTTGATTAATCTAGGGACATCCAAACGTAATCATCTATGCAAAAATCTCCAGATCATTTTTTCCTAACAGACAGTAAATTTAAAAAGAAATATCTCCAGAAAATCCTAGCTCCTTATTGGAAAATATCTTATTAAAAACGTGTAGAGAAATAAAATTTTGTTTGATTAATCTAGGGACATCCAAACGTAATCATCTATGCAAAAATCTCCAGATCATTTTTTTACTAACAGACAGTAAATTTAAAAAGAAATATCTCCAGTTAATCCTAGCTCCTTTTTGGAAAATATGTTTTTTAAAAAGTGTAGAAAAATAATATTTTGTTTGATTAATCTAGGGACATCCAAACGTAATCATCTATGCAAAAATCTCCAGATAATTTTTTTCCTAACAGACAGTAAATTTAAAAGAAATATCTCCAGAAAATGCTAGCTCCTTTTGGAAAATATCTTCTTTAAAAACGTGTAGAAAAATAAAATTTTGTTTGATTAATCTAGGGACATCCAAAAGTAATCATCTATGCAAAAATCTCCAGATCATTTTTTCCTAACAGACAGTAAATTTAAAAAGAAATATCTCCAGTAAATCCTAGCTCCTTTTTGGAAAATATCTTCTTTAA